>NW_026507015.1:0-29139 GCF_026875155.1 Cherax quadricarinatus | reverse complement strand
TGGAGGGAAGGGGAGAAGCGTGGCAGGGGACAGAAAGGCAGGAACCTGGGAGGTGGCAAAAAGGGGAAGAAACTTGGGAGGGAACAGGGAGGAAGGTAATTACGAGGAGGGAGGGTAAAACCTCTGCACTTGTAACTGAGCCAGTGAGAGGGGAAGAACTAGGGACAAAAGACGGGGAGGGTTTAAAATGAGGAGGTGGAAGATGGGTAGGAGGTGGTTACCGGACCTTTTTTTTGACTTTTGAGAAGTAGAGGGACGATTGGGAGGGGGTGTCGTACGAGGTCTGTCGATACTGAGGCTTGTGAGAGAGAACTCGAAGAAGCAAGATTAGACTGAGGCGTTGAAGTAGGGAACGTCTGAGCCGAGGACAGCAAAAGGATTAGATACAGGAGTGATTAGGGGAAGAGGTAACCAAAAGAGGTGGGTGTAGAAGATGGGATACTAGAAGTGGGGGGACGTTTTGAAAACACGGGAATAAGAAACACGTGGAGTCTCCCTTGGAGGCGGAGATGAGAAACTGCCATGGCATAAGGGAGACCTTCTGTCTCTTTGAGGTAACGGATTTCCGCTCGTTTAAATAGACCTGACAACGCGAGAGTACGAAGGGTGAGCCTCATGACAGTTAAGGCAAGAGGGAGATCGATTGCAGACGTATTAGAATGGTCATCGGCACCACAGACTGGGCATTCGGCGATAGATCTGCAATATTTCGCTGGATGGCCAAATCGCCAGCAATTTCTACACTGTTGTCGTGTAGGGATCACCTTCGAACTTGTAACCGATGTCCTGCTATATAAACTGAGGATGGAGTCTCGGCTGTCAAAAGTTAAACGAGCCACATTGCTAGGGTATCGTCCGCCCACGGGCAGGAAGAACGTAAGTCTACCTTGAGGATTGGAGATCTTGGAGTTCTAGCTGTTCTAGAATGTCGGTGCCACATGTCTGGAAATTTTGTTGAACTATGGTATGGGGCAGAATGACGGTACCACTACAAGAATTGAGGGAATGATGTTTTTTCAAGAGTGACAGGAACAGTATCGATATGGGAAAGACGAGAGAGCTCATGAGCCTGGGTAGCATTCTGTACGGTAATGATGCGCGTACCGCTCTTAAGAGCATGAAAAGAAATATCTTTACCAACATGGCGTAGGAGTGCCTTGCCAATACTATGGTCAGAAAGATAGGCAGTAGAGGAAGTTGGTCGAAAAAGTGAAGTTTTTTAGAAAAACTGTTCTCTGAAACTGACCCGGGGAAAAGGTAGGGGGAAGGACGTGTCATCGTTTTTTGAGAAAAAAACGAAAAGGTGGAAAGTATCTTTCAGCAGGAAATTTGTCGTTGTCGTTTGGCGGGGCCAGATTTTGGTCCGCCCGGGGAAAAAGGGGTCGGCGTTTTGGGGAAAAATTGCCGTCCTTTTGGGGAAAAGAGGGGGAAAAGCATAGTAGAGGGGGAACAAAGGGCCCGATAAATCTAAAGGGAGCCCAGTCGGGCCCCTCAGTACCTGAAGCGGGGGGAGGAAACACACCGGCAATAGGAAACAGGGGCTTGGGAAGGTCTGAAGGGGCCCAAAAGACGAGGGGGGGTTTCAAAAAAACGGGGTGGGGAAATCAAGAAGGGGCCCAGGGGTACCAGGTTCAGGGAAACTGGGGGCTCCCAGGGTTTTTGGTTTAAATTCTTCTTTTTTTTTAAAAAAAAGGAAAGAAAAAAAAAAAAAAGAAAAAAAAAAAAAAAAAGGGGGGGGCCCCGGGGGGGGATAGGCCCAAGGAGGAAAAAAGGGGCCAAAATCTCCCCTCCGCGCCCAAGAGGACCTCAGCACCCGAAGTACCACAAGGCAGCAGGGGAACCCGTGCCTCCCCTCCCCTCATGCAAGTAAACAAACTACCCGGGGATAGCAACCTAAAACATTTTGCCGAGCTACCCTGGGTGGACAAAAAGAGGAGGGGGGCCCCAAAATATCCCCCCACAAAGAAATACCCCCTTTCCCGGCCACCCCCCCCCCGGGGAATTTCCGTTGGGTGGCCCCCGGGAGATACCCCCGGGTCGCCCGAAAGACACCCAAAGCTACCCCGGGGAATTCCGGAGAGGGATCGGGGACACCCCCCGGGCCCAAACCAAATTTTTCCACGGCAAACTACCCCAAAACCCAAAGGAACCTAAAACGGAATGGGAAGGGGCCCCCGGGTACCCTTTTTCCTACCTGGGGAAATAGCGCCCCCCCCTGGGGGAGAAACCCCCAAAGGGGCCAAAAAGGGGGAAGGGCAAAAGGGAGGGGGTGGGGAGGAGGGGGGGAAAAGGGAAAATTAGGGGGGATGGGGGGAGGGGATAGGGGGGGGGAGTTTGGGGGGGTAATTGGGTTCGGTTGAAAAAAGAAGCCCGATAGGTCTAATTCCTCAGACCAAGACCCTTTCCCCGCAAGGAGCCCCCCTTTAAGAGGCTTTTTGCTGGGGGTTGGCACTAAAAGTTTTTGGGGGGCCCTGGTCACTTTTTCCAGATAAAATCCCCAAAAAACACTGTAATAATACGAAATGTTCCGATTGTAGTTGGATGTTACCGCGGAGGCGGCTGGAATAATACCCCCGGGCGGACATGTAAAGGCTGGTAAGGGCGCACTTTGGACCGTCTCAGCGAAAGGGGTGAGGGGGTTTTTGAGGGGTATGCGAGGAAAAAATTTTTGTGATAAAACGAGGGGTATGCGGTTAAATTTTATGGGGATGCCAAGGGGTAGGGGGGGGGTCCCTGTATAATATATTATTTTTATTATATATATATATATATATTTTAAAATTATATAAAATTATTAGAGGAGTAGTTTGGTAGACACAACCCCCCAGGGAAGTATTTCGCCCTGCCAGATGACTGTAAAACAAAAACCTGAAACTGTTTGCATATGGAGATTGCTGGTTTCTTTTTTGCTCATAAACACGCTAAAAAAACAGGGATATCTTGCTTCCTATTAACTTTTGGGCACACTTCAAGCCGCACACATATATATAATTTTATACACTAGGTTTTTCTCCCCTTTTTTTAAATAGCTCTTGTTCTTTTTTTTTCTTTTATTGTCCATGGGAAGTGGAAAAAAATCCTTTTCCCCCTAAACCCTGCGTGTCGATGAGGCGACTAAAATGCCGGGGCAAGGGTAGTAACCCCTTCTCCTGTATCAATTACTAAAAAAAAGAAAAAAGGGAAAAACTTTTAAAAATGGGTTTTCTTAAATGTGCGGGATGTAGGGGGGATGAAAAGAAACAGGATGCTGATGTTATGAATGAAAAAATTGGAGTCCTGGCCCTAAGCGAAAACAAAGTAAAGGGGGGGTAGGGAGTTTCGTGGGGGGAAATAAATGGGTTAAAATTTGGGAGTATCTGAGAGAGTTAGAGCAAAGGGAAAGGGGGTGCGTATGTAAATGTCATTATGGAGGAGAAAAGAGAATATGAATGTGTAAATTAAAGAATTATGTGGTTTAAAAGTAAGGTTGGAGCGAGAGTGGGTTTAAAAGGGTTGCCCCGGGAAGAGAGGAATGCGAGGAGAGAGAAAATTTTTGGGAGATGTTAAGTAATGTATGGGACCTTTTTAACCCAAGTGAGAGGGAAAATTGTGGTGGGGGATTTAAATGCTAAAGTAGGAGAAACTTTTAGGGGGGTGTGGTAGGAATTTGGGGTGCCAGGTGTAATGTTTAATGGGAGCCCTTTGATTAAATTTTTGATAAAAGGGGTTGTTTAGGAAATACAAATTTTAAAAAAAAAAGGGATAAATAAGATACACGATAAAAGTAGGGCGAAATGACAGTAGTTTTTTGGGATTATGTTTGGGTAATAAAAGACTTTTGAGTGACTTCGGGTGTACATGTTTTTGAGGGGCCACGATAACAGATCACTTTCTAGTTGTACACACTGAGGTAAAAGGAGATGGGATACAAGGGAAATAAGCATCAGGGGGAAGAGGAAAGGGGAAGGTTATAAACTAAAAGAGGGGCATTTTGGGTAAAATAAAAAGTATTGGGGATAGATGGGCTATGAGGATAGGGAAGGGGTCGAAGAGGTTGGGGGTTTTGGTTTTAAAAAAGTAGTGTTAAGTGTTCAGCAGAATTTTTTACAAAAGTGGGGCAGGAGGGAAAAAAGGGGGGCGATGGGGGAATGATGATGTAAAGAGAGTGAAGGGAGAAAAAGTTTGCATAGAGAAGTTTTTACAAAGTAGAAATTGCAAGGAGGGAAAGGGAAGGGGAAAAAAGAGAGAGGTTAAGAGGTGGTAAGAAAAGTAAAAAAAGAGCAATGAGAGAGTGGGAGATGTTCAACAAATTTTTTTTGAAAATAAAAAAAGTTTTGGAGTGAGATTAAAAGTTTAAAAAAGCCTAGAGAACAAATTGATTTGTAGTTAAAAAAAGGAAGGAGAGTTTTTAAAAGGGAGTTGAGGTTTGGGGGGATGGAAGGAATATTTTGAGGAATTTTTTAAATGTTATGAAGATAGGGAAGCGTGATTTCGTGTATAGGGCAAGAGGGAAAAAATCTTGTAGGATGAGGAAGAGGGCCGTTGTGAGTGTGGGGGGAAGTTCGGAGGGAGTAGGAAAAAAGAAAGGGGGTAAGGCAGCCGGGATTTATGGGGGAAAAAATGTAATGTAACAGCATGAAGAAAGGTACATGGCTGCTCGCCTGTAAAATAATGGCGGGGTCAGTGAGACTGATTCCCTGAGTTATTTTTAAGTGAATTTATTACCCTCGGTGACTTCTGTGGGATAAGCTGGTACAAGATAGAGTAATTTGGGAAATTACCATTAGGTAGTCCGGCTTGGTCGTTGGTTAGTGGATTTTTTTACTGCCAGGATTAGTTCTATGGTTGAGAAGACCAGCCGTTTATATGGTTAGCTTGTCATAAGTGGATGCAGTGGCTGTTTCATTGGTTTTAGTTAAGGACAGTATTCTTGTTTTGTTTTCAGTTTGTGGGGTCCCCAGAATCTGGGAGAGTGTCATTTCCAAGTTCTTTTTTTATATCTCCTCTTGTGTCAGGTATGAACCTGCTGGGAGTAGTACAGTTGTTTGGCTTTTCTTTATTGCTTCGGTGAGATATTGATAATAGTGTTTAAGAATATCTTTGTGCATTAAAGCCCTGTCTATTTTGGCTTTCATATTGGTGTTTACTTATCTATGGATTTCAGAATACTGCTGGTTAGCCATAGGCAAACCGAAGCCCGTTTATTCGTGTATTTGTTTCGTTTTTTATAGGACAAGGTTGTTGTATAGAGTAGTTTAATATTTAGTTTAATATCTTTATTATTGAAACCCACAACCCATCACTGTGGGCGGTAGTCATAAGATTATAAAGGATGCTTATGGGTCCAGAGGACCGGACCCCAAAGGTTATGATAGTGAACTAGTTACAAAGGTAATGAACTCCAGGTAGATAGGTCACAATCATGGCAAATCATTCATCGTCAACCTCTGGGACGAGCGGACGTGAGCGGAGCCGGCCCTCTGCTGTTCAGCGGTGACAAATGGTATTTCACAAAAAATGGTGCAGTAGGCATGACAAGAAAGGAGTAAACATTGTTCAAGCCTAGAAGATGTGCATGGGTTGTGCGTGCCCACTCAGCGTCAAGTTTTATTACCTGCCATCATCAGGGGACAATACGGCATTGCCAACGAAGAGTACTGATGGTGTAGCCTTGAACGGGGGCTCATATATAGAATTTTGTGAAAGGTTGCAATGCAAGTGTATGCGAAAGGGAAATAGAGTCGCAAGATTCCAAGATCTTTGTGTACCAGTGAACCTGCTGTGGATCGTTTAGGCGACATGATGTGTCACCACCATTATAGGTGGGTAAAAGATCAGGAATGTACCCTTTTGAAGCTGATGAGGCAGACCTACGTGCCATTTTTGAAAGTTTGGGACTGTTCTTTTTTGGCGCATTGGGGAAGTGGAAGGAAATGATCATATGCTGGGATCATGGAGGAAGTTTTTCCTTGAAAATGACATTGAGGGCATCCCATTCTCTTTCCTTTTGGTTTTCATAGAAGACTTCAGGACTCAAGTAATGGTGACTTACGCGGGGCAAACAATGTACCTGTCGCTTATGCAGGTTTGGCCTATGATCACATTGCTGTGCAGTTTGTGTGTTTAAACGACAGGGTACAACAGGCGGCCATGGCAGCATAAGGAGGCTTCAGAGGACCTTGCGACGTTGAATTTGGCACGTTCTGAGCCGATTTCCTTGAACAAGGCTTGGAGTGTGGACAGGTCGAGGAGGCCTTGAGGGAGAAAGAGTGTGTAACTCTTCTGAGAGAGTCATTGCGCTGACGGGCAGGCACCGAGAGAACCAGAGATATGGTGTCGCTTGGGGAGGATAGGGCCGCTGGAGAACTTCCATTGATTCAGTCCTCCAGACCTGTTAGGGACCCCAGGACGAGGTCTCAGTTGAGGGGCTTGGGGTGGCCTGGATTACTGCTGGGCGTTCCAGGTGGTGAGAGGGGGGGAGCATGTCAGAGACCAAGGTGAGGCTGGGGTTTGAAAATTGGCGCTGTGGTGGCAGAAGTGCACGAGAATGCTCAGGTGGATGTGGGGAGAAGGCTGAGTGTCAATGGGAAGAGAGCGGCTCAAGTGCCCTCGGAATGTGTGGAAACGATGTGCTCCACTCCGGCACAGCCTTCAGGCCAAAAAGGTTTGGACTGATGTGATTGAGCATGGACCTGGAGGGCCCAGGGCAAGGGGATGTGAAAGCAGTTCACAGAATGGTGACTGAAGATCAAGGGATATAAAGGGGAAGGGATAAAGGTGGTGTAGTACGTAAAGGAAAACCTCCATTGACAAATTTCACGAGACTCTTCTATAAATATATGGGTCTGGTAAATTATAGGAAGTGTTGTATGGTTTCTGAGCTTCTCATTAATGTATGGTGTAGATGTTAGTGTATTTGTGCAAGAGCAAACCACAAGTGGGTTAGTATGTTGATGATGAGGGTGGTATACTGTATATGTGGCACACTCAATGAAGATTGAAAGGAGAGAAAAGAGGAGTGGCTATTTTTTGTGAGGGAGGCTAACCCGTTTCCCTGATACTCATTGTGAGGAGGGGGGAGGGGGAGTGCTATAAGAGTGGATTGGATATGTGGGGATGGGATAAGATTGTCTTTTGTGTGTGTTTATGGTTCCGGCTGAGGGGGGACAGTCGAGTGTAGAATGTGTTCACGCGTGAAGTGTTGCGTTGTATCACTTATTAAGGTCGCTTCCAGGGCATTTGCTGTGGGGGGAGGGGACTGAATGGCATATAAGCCGCCAGGGGATGTGGAACCTTGGGAAGCAGGATATTGTTCTGGACATTCTGAGGGACCTGTTAACCGGGGTGGGCGTTGGTGGTTGGTGGAGGGCTTTTAGAGGGCCAGCTTGGGAGGTGCGCACACCTTTGTGAGACAGGGGTATGCTGCATGTTGGACAGGATTATGTGACAAGGAAAGCAGTGGTCGGAGTGTAAGCGGTTTTTGGCTGTGTTTTTTCTGATCATAGAGGTGTTTTGGAGTGATTTGGGATGGGCGGGTCTGCCGAATAGGTATAAGAGCTATTGGAAAATTGTTAATTGGTTCGGTTGCTTCAGATGTTGAGGGGAGGGGTACTATTTGTCACAATGGTGGAAAGGCTTTATGGGAAGGGATGGAAGTCAATGGGGATGTGTTGAGATGGTTGGATGTGATGGCAAAGATCGAGGAATTCGAGAGTTCTATGTACGGACAGGGACGGCATGAGATTCAGTTGGTTATGGGTGCTTATTAGGTATCTTGAGGGCTGTTAAAGGAGTTATTATGAGAGAGGAAAAGGGTGGATGGGTAAAGCCCCAGTGGTGAACAATAGAGGGAGTGAAGGAAGTTAAATGGAAGAGGCAAGAAAGGATGAGAGTTTGATGAGCAAGGGCACGGGGCCAATGGTGTGTTGCAACGGAAATGGTGGGTTTGAGGGTTCTTGAGGACCATCGTGTGGTATAGGGAGTGACATGATTTGGTGACAACGGAGGGGGAGGGAGGTGCTCTAGTGCATATATGTGGAGTGTGAGTGTGAGACAGGGGCTTTAAAGATGAGACGGGGGGATGGGTGGCAGTTGTGCTGGGACAGGATGGACAGGGAGCATTTACGGTGCCTATGTGAGGACAGAGGTGTGACGGCTTTATGAGTTGAGCAGGGGTTTAAGAGCGACGGAATAGATGGCTGCTGCGGAGTTTTACATACAGTTTGTGGGAGTAATAAAATTCTTTTGGTGAAAATTATTTAATATCATAAAGAGAGGGGTGCAATTTGGGACTGTTTGCAGGTGACCAGCGCTAGTAGTTTTGGTGCCAAAGGGTGATGAAAGTCAATGACGTGGAGATTAACCGGATGATATCACTAATGTCACAGACTACACAAATTTTTGCAAAATTTGGGAAAATCGTATACAGAAAGTCATTGGAAAGGAATAGTGAGGGTCAGTATGGGCAACCGGGAGCACCCTGAATGAGGGCATGGGGTTATTAGAAGGTTTATGAGGGTTTGCGAGAGGGGGAAACGAGGGGTAGTGGCGTTGGATTGGAGAACGGCATATGACAGTGTCGAGAAATGAGAGGCTCTGTGGGAGAATCACGGAGCCGGCAGGGGTTCAGGGTGGAATTGTAAATTGGCACCTTTACTTTATATCAGGGAGCGGGATTGTGTGTACAGATTATCAACTGACGCGGGTGGGGTTGATGGGAATGGGCAGGGGAACTGAGGCAGTAATGCCCGTTATCACAAATATTATTTGCAGTTGTACTGAATCAGTTTTATAGGGCAGGGAAAGGTGCATACAGGAAAGGGGTAAGGGAGGTCATACGAGGTGGGAGTCCAGTTATCATAGGTTATGTTGATGACACAACCGTCCTATGAGTGGAAGGGTGGGGTTTGGAGGGTTATGAGAGAGTTTTAAATGTTTTTTGGATGGAGTTTTACCTGGAGAGAGTTCCGGGGTCATCCGGCCCCGCGGCCCGGTCTGTGACAGGCCTCACTGGTGGATCGAGCTGATCAAACCAGGGCTGTTGACTGCTGGTGACAGCAAACTCCAACAACGGACACAGCCAGGCTGATCCGGAACTGATTCGGTGCTTGTCAGTGCCAGCTTGAAGACTGCCAGGGGTCTGTTGGTTATCCCCTTATGTGTGCTGGGATGGCCCAAATTGAACAGTCTCCGGGCCCATGAAACTTATTGTATGGTTCTTAACGTGCTAGTGACACCCCTGCTTTTCATTGGGGGGATGTGCATCGTCTTGCCCAAGTCATTTTGCTTTTGTAGTGGAGTGATTTTCGTGTGCAAGTTCGGTTTTGTCCCTCTAGGATTTTCCAGGTGTATATAATCATGTATATCTCTCCTCTGCGGTACAGGAGAATACAGGTTTTTAGGATCCTCAATCGCTCCCAATAATGGAGGTGTTCTATATCCGTTTGCGCGCCGTTGAACAGTTCTCTGTACATTTTTAGGGTCGGTAAATTTCACTGCCTTGAAAAGGTGCTGTTAATGTGCAGCAATATTCGCCTAGATAGAACAAGTGACCTGAAAGAGTGTCATATGGGCTTGGCCTCCCTAGTTTGAAAGTTCTCATTATCTCCATCCTGTCATTTTCTCTAGGCAGATGCGTTTGATAAGTGGTTATGGTCCATTGAAGGGAGATTCTCCGACATGATCACTCCCAGGTACTTTGTCGTTGGTGTTTCGCTGCTATTTGGGGCCATGAATTTCGTTTTGTACTCTGATGAAGATTTAATTTCCTCATGTTTACCATATCTGGAGTAAATTGAAATTTCTCATCGTTGAATCTTCATATTGTTTTCTGCTGCCTCTGAAAGATTTGGTTGATGTCTGTCCTGGAGCTTTGCAGTGTCTGTAATGGAGACACTGTATGCAGATTGGGTGTTCTCAACTGCATAAGGAACGACACGGTGCTGTGGTGATCCGTGTCTATGTTCGGATATGAGGATGAGGGAACAAGAGGGAGCGAGTTACTGTGCCTTGTGGAACAGAGCTTTTCTCCGTAGCGCTCGGACTTTACTACTGTTGACGTCTACTCTCTGTGTTCTGTTTGTGAGGAGGAAAATTATAGATCCAGCGACAGACTTTCCTGTTATTCCTTTAGCCACGCATTTTGTGCGCTATTACGCCATGGTCACCATTGTCGAAGGCTTTTGCAAAGTCTTGTAATATATTACATCGCATTCTTTTTGTCTTCTAGTGCATTTAGGACCCTGTGTAGTGATCAATAGTTGAGACAGACAACAGGTACGGAAAGGCTATATGGCAGGTATGTGCATTAAATCAAAGCTCATGAGATTGGGTGAATGGGATGGGTGGGAGGCGGGGGTGGTAGGGGATGAGGTGGTGTGTCGTGGACCCGGGTTGAAAATTTGTGGGGTTGTGTATATGGGTTAATGCTCAGATGCGAAGGAGGTTAGTCAATTGTGTGTAGATAGAATATTGGGAAAATTGTTCTCAGGATTGCGGCCGACACATCTTACGCACGCCAGAGGGCCATTGTGGTCAATGTGCTTTTTGTACAGCAAAATTATGGCATTGTGGCAGTTTTGTACCCTTTGGTGTATGGGGGTGTCCGAGAGATTGTTGAGGCAGAGTTTTCCATTTTATCTGGGCGTTCGGGTTGCTGTTGGTTGAAAGGAGGTGGTAACACGTCCGGTGGCATTGGGAGAGGCTTGAGGTTTAATTCACTGGAAAGATGGTTGAAGAGTGTATATTGGGAAACCAGGGGTTTCTAAGGGGTTTCGGGGGGATGGAGTGGTGGAATTGGGATACTAGCAGGGTGGTATTAAATTTTTTCAGTGATGGTGGTAGGGACAGGATTTGAGAGGGAATCGTGAGGAGTTGTTGTTCTTATTGATGATGGTCAGAGATCTGAGAACATTGCGGGTAGGGTCCATGAAGAGGAAGTTTATGGCCTAGGGTGGCAGTGGCAACAGAAGGTGTGTACCATTGTATGCATGGAAGACATTTGGGGGTCGATTATAAAAGAGGTTTGGATCCGGCCCCGCACTTTAGGGAGGTAATGTTTTTGGTTTCTTCACAGAATATGTGCCATCGGGGGTTGTATTACAAAATAGGCGAATTAAGGGAGCGGTGGGGAGTGTCTGTTATGTGGGTAGAATGAATCAGCGCTTTTCTGTGAAAGTTTTTTTTTTTTCGGCGAAGCCTAGGGGTTGTCGGGAGATGGTAGGAAAAGATAATCCGGTATGTGGGGGGAGAAAAAGGGTTGTCGGTTTTGAGAACGCTCAGTTTAGATGAGTGAGGTAGGGGTAAAGATTCAAAGAGGCTGTGGCTTATTAGTTGGTGATTTAGTGTTTTATATATGGGCTATGAGGACAAAGGGGCGGGGAATCGTTAGGATGCAAAGCACATCCTTTTATAGAACAAAGACGTCGCAAACAGCGGAAAATATTGTAGGAAGTGGCGAGTGAGAGGATTTCTCGGCGGGCTATAGGGACTTCTTTTGAGGGATTTATGGACTTTATAAGCGGTCAGAGGCTGATGTTAGGGCTGGCCTTTCCCGGGGGGGTTTTGTCGTGTGTTGCAGAGGTGATTGTGTGTGTGTGGAATTGTGTGAGGAAAGGATGTTGACTTGAGTTTTGAGGTGGGAGCACGATTAAGAGGTCGTGATAGATTTTCTCAAAGATTACGCCAAATGTTTGATAATCTACTGACCTTTATTTACATATTGTGTTGTGGATAATATTGTTTACGTAATGACTTGTAATTTGGAGTTATACCCTAATATAATAGATGTATTTGCTTCCAACTCTTGTTTTAGGTGCCTTGCTCACAGCATAGTGTGCGCTGTGATTCATGCACGGTGTCAGAGATATGCATGTGATATGTTTGTTATTAATGTCTGTGTATTGATTGTTCGTCACTTGTGATTTGCCAATTTTCAGTTTTGTTTTGAGAGTAAAAGAGTTTAAATGTACGCCAGACAGATGTAATAAAGTATGGGCAACAGTGGTGTTATATTTGTTTTTTGTGGTTAGGTGTTGCACTAGGCAAGTTCTTTATGACTTACTTATGTCATGGTTATATTTTATGATGTATTGTAATGTTGTCAACAGCACTATGTTTCTGTCCATTTAGTGAATAGTGCTTGGAATGTCATAGTTGAAGCTGTCTTATTGTTTTTTAACGTTTGGAATAGCATGTTTAATGTGATAGTAGGTTACATGTGTTTGCTTGCAGGATTTTGTATGTCTTAGGGACTCTTTTCTATATCACCATTGTTGTGTGTACATATTGTTATGTAACTGAAGAATTAGGACAATTACATAAATTAATGTTTTGATCATTGCTGTGTGACATTAGATTAGGTTACATCCATTGTTTTTTTTTTATATTTTATTTTAAATCATACAACTAAGACATAGGACAAAAGGTAAAAACAATTAAAGGAGGACAATATATGAACAATAACTGAAAAAACGTTACATATTAGATATTGAAACAATAACAAAATAACCACTAACAATATAACAAATAGACCACTTTTTACTAACATATAAAATCAGATACGAAGCTTTAAAACTGTTCCTATATAATACATGTGGATAAGTTAAATTTCTTAAAAAAAACTATGCAAACCTATATTATACTCTTCCTCAAAATTAAATCTTCCTTGCTCTTAATTACACTAGAATAATAAAATACAAGATACTTTTCATTATTTCGTTTACAGACTAAATTCCTTCTGTCTGAACATGAAAGATTTATAGGATAATAATTAACACTGGTACCAGCCCCACTCAGCATTTTCAAATCGTACTGCACGAGCACCAAGTAGGAGACCACTAAGGCATGCCACTTCCTGAGAATGCTGCACTGAGGTTTGGGGTATAGAATGTATGAGAAGCTGCAGTTAAAACTGAGGATGAGGAAGAGGAGTTTGAAAGCTCATCGATGGAGGACGAGAGAACGAGCCTCGCTTAAAAGGCTCTTAGTTGTGACTAAAGGTTACCCAATTTGCTTGACTCAAATTGCCAGACATGGGCTACGAAGAGGCAAGTGAATTGAAGGTGAAGTAACGACAGGTTGGAAAATGATTGCTGTCATGGATAAATTGGGAGGAACAGACCAGGTGAAGTCTAGTGCAGTGGAGGAGATGATTTGATGCAAGAGAGAGTATGAGTACAGGATCAAAATGGGTGGGAGTACTGTATTTAAAACATGGAGGGAGCTGAACTTTGAGACGTGAAGAAAGCCTCCAACTATTGCCAACAGGAATTAAAGTAAGGACCCCCCGAGAAAATGATGGCTTAAAATCGCCTGAGTAATGTATAAAGTGGTGGTGGTAAGTCTACTCCCTCCTTCCATCCTGGATGGATCATACCCGGGAAGGAGAGAGGATACGAAAAGAAACAGAATGTATACCACTTACACAATAATGGATAGTGCTGCTGGGTAATGCAGCGAAGTACAAACATATACCTGATGGTACTGATACAATGCAGAGAAGAAGGGCACTTTCATTAAAGGTTCCATCGAAAAAGGTTCCAAGGAGACATAAATTATAGCTGAGATGGGATAGATAACAGCAGAGTGTAATTTGGTTCTTGTAAGCCAAACTCAACAGGGGGAAAACTGGCGAAGCAATATTCTGAAAGCTCACCCTGATTTACCTCTGAGGCTGCGGATATTTCACTGTAAATAAGCCTGATGGTAATGAAAAAGTTAGCCAAGAGAAATCACAGGTAAGGTACTCACCAGATTAGAGGGGTTGAAAGTCATACATTACTGTGTCGTCCCCCCTAGTTCCCAGAACCGATTGAAGGAATGGAGCAATTTGTGAAGGATGTGGAGATGCGAAGATGGAGGAAAGGAAAGAGAAGGAACAGGAGGCGTGGATCAGTGTCATTGATGATTTAGTCACTGCTAATTGTTCTGAAAATACCTTAGGTGTTTGGAATTCAAAGATGTTGTATGGGAGGCAATATTGGAGAATGGAGGAGGAGAACGAGGCAGGATGACGTAAAAGATTGGTCGGCAGTAATGGACTGCTTACAAAAGTAGGGGGAGGATGTAAGAGTGGAGGGCTACTGGAGAAGAAGTGTGGGAGGGGAAGAAGAGGCGGAACCTAGAAGGGCGGCTGAAAGGAAGCAACTTGTTACAAGAGGCAGTGAGAGGAAGAACTAAGGTACAGTTTTGGAAAGTTAAAATGTGGAGGTGGAAGAAGGGAAGGAGGGGTTAAAGGAGATTTGATCAATGGGATTTTTGAACTTTTGAGGAAGTAGAGGGTCGATTAGGAAGAGGTGTCGTATGGGTCTTTTTCAACACTGGTGTTTGTGAAGGAGAACCACGAAGCTGTGAGAGCAGACTGAGGTGTTGAGGTAGGGGACTTCTGAGCCCAGAAACAGCAAAAGAATTAGAGACAGAAGTGACTATGGAGGGGTAACAACAGGGAGGCTGCAGAAGATTGGACCCCCATAGAACTGAAGGGGACATTTAGGACAACACGAGAATAAGAAATACGCGCGGTAGGTGTCTCCTTGGAGGCAAAAGATGAGAAACTGCCATATCCATAAGGGGAGACCTTTGTCTTCTACTTGAGGCATAGATTTCCTTGCTCATTTAAGTTAGACCTGGAAGTTCGCCGAGGTAAGAAGGGTGAGCCTAATGACAAAACTAAGGCAAGAGGGAGGTTGCCTACAAGACGCTATTAGAATGGTCATCGGCACCATCTGGGCTCTCGGCTACAGATCTGCAAATTTTGCAGGGTGACTCATATTGGCCAGCAGCAATTTCTATACGGTTGCGGTAGCTAGGGATCACTATTTGAACTTGCAATCGATGTACTGCAAGATAAATAGAGGATGGAGTTCATGGGAGTCGAAGTTAGTCGAGCACTTTGTAGGGTATTGTCTCCACCCTCGAGGCAGGAAGGAATAAGTGTCTACTTTTGAGGATTGGGAGATCTTGGAGTTCAAGTTGTTCGAGAATGTCATTGCCATATGTTGTTGGAAATTCTGTTGGACTATGGTATTGGGGCAGAATGACAGTTACCACTACATGAATTGAGGGAATGATGTTTTTTGATAATGACAGGAATAGTATCGATATGTGAATGAGAGAAAGATCATGAGCTTTGGGTGCATTTCTGGACAGTGAGGATGCTGTACCACTCTTGTGAGCATGAAAGAAAATATCTCTTCCAACATGGCATCGGAGAGCTCATTGCCAATACTTTGTGGGCGGAAAGATAGGCAATAGAGGATGTCTAGTCATTAAAGTAAGGAATTTAGTCCATTGTGCGATTCCGAACCTGAGTGTGGAAGAGGGAGGTGCATGATGTGTTGGTCATTCTGAGTAGACGGGAAGGTGGCGAAGTATCTCATCAGAGGAATTGTCATTAGACATTTAGCAAGTAGGCGACTAGAGTTGGTTCTGAATGGGCGGGCTGGCAATTCGAAAATGCCATCTCCATAGAGGGGAGAGCTGGAGCCATAGTCAAGGAGCACGAGGTCAGACAAATTCGAGGCTCAGTCTCGAGACTCTCAGTACCTGAGCAGGTGAAGAAACAGCACCAGCCATGAGGTACAGGGCATCCAGGATGTGTCTGAAGAGTGGTCCATAAATGAGGAGGGTCAGAACAGCGTGCTGGTACACTGTAAGGGGCCTGGGTGTTAACTGGGGGTAGCTAGGTTCATGGCTGGGCTTCAGTTAGGTTACTTACTTTCTTTTTGTTTTAAAGAATAAAAAAGAAAGAAGAAAAGAAATTAAATATAAAAAGAAGAAAAAAAGGGATTGAATTAGGGAGGAATAGGGTTCCTAGGAGGAGAATGAAACAGCTCGAAATTGCCCTCCGTGCCTAAGAGGACCTCAGACTGCAAGTAGTGCAGATGCAGCATCGACCAATGCCTTACCCTACCCTTCATGCCAGCAAACCAGCAAACCAGGGTTAGCAACCTAACTGTGCCGAGTTACCTTGGTGGACAAAAAGAGAGGGTGGCCAGAATAATCACACAAAGCATACTCCTTTGGGCCACACACCAGAATTCGAAAAGGAGGCCGCAGTAGATCTATCCTGTACACCCAAGACACCCAAAGCCACCCCTCAGGGAAACTGGAGACGGGACAGGACATCCCAGGGCAAATTCTAGGGTTCACGCCAAACTTTCACCACGGCCATGAACCCCTCCACAGAATAGGGATCGACCCCCGGTTTACCTTCCCCGTACCTGGGGACTAGTAGCCTGTGGGCAGAATCCAAAAGGCAAAAAGAGGAAGGGAATAGGGAGGGATGGGGGGGGGGGGGGGTGTAGGAGGAGAAAGGAAAAAATGGAAGGATGGAGAGGATGGGATAGGGTAGGGGGCTTGGGGCGTGTAATTAGGTTCTGTCTGAGGAAGGAGACAGCAGGTCTAATTCCTCGGATAAAGAGCCATTCTTGATATAAATCCAGTAATCTGTTTGCCTTATTACATTATGCTTAGGATTTCTGTCTTGGTTAAGGATTATTGCTTAATCATTAACCCCAAAGTCCTTTTTTTGCAATCTGTATGGTTAATGTTCTACATTATTAATTTTTAGATGCTTAGGGTGTTGTGGACACTCCAGCTTCAGACCTTGCATTTATCTACATTGAGCTGCATTTCTGCCACTTTTCTGATAGGTATTGAAGTTTTTCTAATTCCTCCTGAAGTACCCTGATATTGCCATTGAATCAATTATCCTACCTATCTTCGTGTCATTGGCGAATTTGCTCATTTCACTAGTCATTCCCTCATCAAGGTCATTGATATAGATTATAAAACAACAATGGGCCCACGACTAATCCCTGCAGAATGCCACTTGTTAAGAAATCCCGCTATCCGGGAGGTAACCCCCATTTTATGGACACTCTGTCTGCTTACCTGTCTGTGAGCCATGACTCGCGATCCATGAGAGCACTTTTCCCTTCAATGCCATGAGATTAGACAGGGTTCCTTGTCTATTTGTATAATCATCGTCAATAAAATCAGTACCTAGTTAACCCCAATCAAAATTTGATTTGTGTTCCTTGATTATCTCAAACTCCTCCAATGATTATCTCAAATATCATCTGTGGTGACCTGTATAAACTGAACCAGTGGTTAACTGTACTTAACTCTGTGGAAGACGTGTCTTGTCGGTGCTCTCTCTGAATTTGAACAAGATGTCCTCTGTCTTCCAGCACTCTACAGCAGCTAAAGGAAGAACGGAGGATGGCTAAGCTTGAGATACAGTGACTGGCTGAGGAAAAGAAGATTCGTAGTTAGTTATGTATTCTCCTGTTGAGGATCCTCTAAGCCAAGAAAGGTACCTGGACAGTGGCTGGAAGCATGGAAGAGCGTTAAGGATTATAGAGGTTGGAATGGAGAGGTAGAATCAACGACGGACCAGGAAAAACTGTTGTGGAAACATCGAAACCCATTCTCCGTGCCTTACTGACGAATGTGAGTCGACTACTGGGTGCATCATGACAAACGATGCAAGGAAGGTAAAAAACATTGTTGTTGTTAGGGACTGGTTAGCAGGTTAGGGTACATGGATGGGACTTTGCTTGAAGTTTAGCGAGTAGGAGGCAGGAGGGTGTTGTTTCCTGGGGCTGGGATTATGGATATTGTTGCCATCTGGATGACATCATGAGAGGTAATTGGTGCAATCCTATCATCTGTCTCATCGCAGGAGACAATGAGGCTGGCAGATATAGGAGTGTGGACCTGATTAGCATGTATAGGATCAGCAACATAGAAGATAATTAGATTAAGGGTGGGAACCCTGTCATATGTGGTTTTTGCTAAGAAGAAGAGTTGGATTGAATGGTTGGTCCAGGGCAGTTGGTGTCAATTGCTGGCTGGACAAATACTGTAAAGAAAATGTTGGTAACATCATTGAAAACTGGAACCTCGCTATGTGTGAGAAATGCTGTATGCCAGGGATGGTGTATCACTTATCTAGGAAATGGGGTGGGGTGGGGCATGCAACTGCAGTGGAGTGGAGCTGTTAGGACTTTAAAACTAGGAATATTTAGTGGTAGGGGTCTTGGCGAAAAAAAAACGGTGAGTCCCGAGTGGAGTAATATGAGCATAGGAGAAATTAGTAATAGGCTGGATGGGTAGATATATTAAAGCAGTGGCACCTACGTTAAAAGGACAGTAAATAGATTTAGTGAAAAACAGGAATGAGCAAGAAGGGTAAGAAAAAGGAGGGTCATCAATTATTATGCTAATCACGTAGTGCTAGGAATATTGTATGGACGAGTTGAGACTCAGTTGCTTTGCAGGGAAACAATTGATATATTTGCCATAACGAGATGTGGTTTAATTCAAAATGTCGGGACATGCCTGGTGATATCACATTCAGGGATGTAAATTGTTTTCAAGTATGACAGAAATATAGGGATAAGGGGTCGGGTGGCACTGTATGCCGAGATGCTTAAATGTTGCATAAAAATGGGTATTAAGTCCGAAAGAAGTAAACACAATAAGAGGTCTGTTTGGATAAGAATTTTCAGTAGGGCCATGATAAAATGATTTTAGGTGTGAAGTGATATACCATCCCCCAAACTTAGTAGAGACCACAGGGAGAGTACCATGGGGGGAAATTGTTAAGCCATCAAGCACGATGAACTTTGTATTTCTATGAGACTAATTTTAGTTATATTGATTGGAATTTCTTGACTGGGAAGTTTTTAGAAATCAAACGACTTCTTAGAATTTAATTTCAGATGTGTTTTATTGGCAAGCAGTTTGTGGCAGAGCCTACAAGGGGAAATACCTTGCGCTGACTTGGTTTTGGCAACAAGGAAACCCTTGTTAATAATTTAGATATTACAGAGGAACTCAGCACAAGTGATCACAAATATTTCTTATGCATTAAATAGAAAGTATTATAGTAGGGATAATTTAGTACAGTCCCAGTTTTTCACCTTACCAGATTACAATGGGCTTATTAGAACCACTTAAATGTGGACTGGAGCAACGAAGAGAGTATCAGTTATGACAGCTTTCTAAACACATACAGCATAAGAAATCCCCAACTGTGACAGTACACAAGGATACCAGTACAAATTAGGTCAGGAGCTACAGCTCAAGGACCTGAGTTGCATTCAGAGTGGTTTATGTAACACACAACCTCAGTACAACGTCTCGAAAAATCACTAAGTCTATACAATGTTCTGTGACAAAGTCCACAGAACCTACACAATAATGAGACAGAGCGACCACTTACAACAAGGGCCATAAGGAGAGTTGGCACTTCTTGTCAAGAATGTGTCCAACCACCAAGTGAATCTAGACCAGACTGAATACTTTCAGGCGGAGGTGTGAACACCCCCCCCTCGATCATGTGTTAGCTCTGTGGACAGTTTCCTACCCAGGAGGAACTACCGAAGCCAGCAGGGAAACGAGCAATGAGTGATAATTTATAGCTAGGTTAGATCAATTCTAGGACTGATAACTATGTGCACATAATAATTATATATAAATGTTACATCCTACTAATGAAAGCTAACTAAGTCAAATAATAATATAAAGCAGAATATATTTACGATTTAGCTATTCGCAAATATAAGCTAAATAAATTAATATGAAAAGGTAATATACATTAATATACATTGTGCCATTAAGGTGAGTTGCAAGTCAGTGCTGCATAACAAACACTATATTCTAACATTACTCTGAAAATGTCAGTTGCTATTCAATGGCCAAAAGTATTCATTCTGGCCTTGTTTCACAGAACGATCCATACCAGAGAGGTGTGCAACACCTTGGGTGCATCGTGAACTAGCTGTAGAGGCGCTACATTCACTAGTGATTGTGGAATTACTAACTGATTTATCTTTCTGCTAGGAGTTCTCTCAAACTCGGCTGTTTGGTGTAACATAGTATTCTTGACTCATGACAAAAGCACTAATGGGTGCTGGTTGATCTTCAGACAGTCAGAATAAGATCTTCCTGGAGCAGGAATCGTATTCAGACACCAGCACCACAACGGGATCGGTTTTTCCTACAGATGGAATGAACTAAACTTGGCGTGGAGTAGCTGACTCTCCCTGATGAAAAAGTTAATGATATAAACAGGCATATATGAGCAAGGGAGAAGGATCTACTATCTCTCACTGCAAGAACTAGGGGAAGAAGATAATGATACACGGTCAACAATTATGTTATGTGTTGGGTATGGGTGTTGAAATTCAGGTTGTTTTTCGAGGTATAGGCCTTAGGAAGTTTACCCTCATTATGTCTGTGCAATTAGAGTGGTTGTCGATCTTAATGTAAGTTGCGCAACAGTGCACTTGATACCAAGACATAATATAGTAGGTTTAGTCAGTGTATGTGTATGTTTATTGGCTGTAGTCCAATGTCGATATTTTGATCAGCTCCTCGTTAACATTGGTGTTGAGAGTGTGGCAAGTGTAGGGTGGAGAGATGTCATAAGTCGTGTCGTCAGCAAAGAGAATGGGTTTCAGGTGTTTGGGATATGTTTGACATGTATCATTGATATAAAGAGGAAGAGTGCGAGGGCCAGGGAGCATCTTCACTGTGGAACTCCAGTATCAAGTGGCGTGTTGATGATTCTTGTGTCTTTTTTGGTGACATACTGATACCTATTGAGTTAGTGGGCTAGGATTTGACTGAAATATGCAATGTGCTGGCCTCTTATCCATAATGGTAAGTTTGTGGAGTAGGATGCAGATATTCCTTATCTTCTAATGCTGTCTAGTAAAGCAGATTCGAGCATATTTTTACATTGCATACTTTAATGCTTTTATTTTTCCTGAATCCAAATTGGAGGGGTTGAGTATGTTTTGACTGCCATTATATTTGATATTGAGGTCTCCCTGTGCACGAGTTTCTCGAAAGATTTGGATAGCAATAGTAAGTTGATTTGGCGCCTATAGTGTTTTACTTCTGTAGGGTCACCACCTTATGTATTGGTGTAAACTCATTTGCTATCTTTGAGTTGTTTTGGGAGGTGCTAGTTTATAGGAATTGCTCTAAAATGTAATGTAACAGCATGAAGAAAGGTACATGGCTGCTCGCCTGTAAAATAATGGCGGGGTCAGTGAGACTGATTCCCTGAGTTATTTTTAAGTGAATTTATTACCCTCGGTGACTTCTGTGGGATAAGCTGGTACAAGATAGAGTAATTTGGGAAATTACCATTAGGTAGTCCGGCTTGGTCGTTGGTTAGTGGATTTTTTTACTGCCAGGATTAGTTCTATGGTTGAGAAGACCAGCCGTTTATATGGTTAGCTTGTCATAAGTGGATGCAGTGGCTGTTTCATTGGTTTTAGTTAAGGACAGTATTCTTGTTTTGTTTTCAGTTTGTGGGGTCCCCAGAATCTGGGAGAGTGTCATTTCCAAGTTCTTTTTTTATATCTCCTCTTGTGTCAGGTATGAACCTGCTGGGAGTAGTACAGTTGTTTGGCTTTTCTTTATTGCTTCGGTGAGATATTGATAATAGTGTTTAAGAATATCTTTGTGCATTAAAGCCCTGTCTATTTTGGCTTTCATATTGGTGTTTACTTATCTATGGATTTCAGAATACTGCTGGTTAGCCATAGGCAAACCGAAGCCCGTTTATTCGTGTATTTGTTTCGTTTTTTATAGGACAAGGTTGTTGTATAGAGTAGTTTAATATTTAGTTTAATATCTTTATTATTGAAACCCACAACCCATCACTGTGGGCGGTAGTCATAAGATTATAAAGGATGCTTATGGGTCCAGAGGACCGGACCCCAAAGGTTATGATAGTGAACTAGTTACAAAGGTAATGAACTCCAGGTAGATAGGTCACAATCATGGCAAATCATTCATCGTCAACCTCTGGGACGAGCGGACGTGAGCGGAGCCGGCCCTCTGCTGTTCAGCGGTGACAAATGGTATTTCACAAAAAATGGTGCAGTAGGCATGACAAGAAAGGAGTAAACATTGTTCAAGCCTAGAAGATGTGCATGGGTTGTGCGTGCCCACTCAGCGTCAAGTTTTATTACCTGCCATCATCAGGGGACAATACGGCATTGCCAACGAAGAGTACTGATGGTGTAGCCTTGAACGGGGGCTCATATATAGAATTTTGTGAAAGGTTGCAATGCAAGTGTATGCGAAAGGGAAATAGAGTCGCAAGATTCCAAGATCTTTGTGTACCAGTGAACCTGCTGTGGATCGTTTAGGCGACATGATGTGTCACCACCATTATAGGTGGGTAAAAGATCAGGAATGTACCCTTTTGAAGCTGATGAGGCAGACCTACGTGCCATTTTTGAAAGTTTGGGACTGTTCTTTTTTGGCGCATTGGGGAAGTGGAAGGAAATGATCATATGCTGGGATCATGGAGGAAGTTTTTCCTTGAAAATGACATTGAGGGCATCCCATTCTCTTTCCTTTTGGTTTTCATAGAAGACTTCAGGACTCAAGTAATGGTGACTTACGCGGGGCAAACAATGTACCTGTCGCTTATGCAGGTTTGGCCTATGATCACATTGCTGTGCAGTTTGTGTGTTTAAACGACAGGGTACAACAGGCGGCCATGGCAGCATAAGGAGGCTTCAGAGGACCTTGCGACGTTGAATTTGGCACGTTCTGAGCCGATTTCCTTGAACAAGGCTTGGAGTGTGGACAGGTCGAGGAGGCCTTGAGGGAGAAAGAGTGTGTAACTCTTCTGAGAGAGTCATTGCGCTGACGGGCAGGCACCGAGAGAACCAGAGATATGGTGTCGCTTGGGGAGGATAGGGCCGCTGGAGAACTTCCATTGATTCAGTCCTCCAGACCTGTTAGGGACCCCAGGACGAGGTCTCAGTTGAGGGGCTTGGGGTGGCCTGGATTACTGCTGGGCGTTCCAGGTGGTGAGAGGGGGGGAGCATGTCAGAGACCAAGGTGAGGCTGGGGTTTGAAAATTGGCGCTGTGGTGGCAGAAGTGCACGAGAATGCTCAGGTGGATGTGGGGAGAAGGCTGAGTGTCAATGGGAAGAGAGCGGCTCAAGTGCCCTCGGAATGTGTGGAAACGATGTGCTCCACTCCGGCACAGCCTTCAGGCCAAAAAGGTTTGGACTGATGTGATTGAGCATGGACCTGGAGGGCCCAGGGCAAGGGGATGTGAAAGCAGTTCACAGAATGGTGACTGAAGATCAAGGGATATAAAGGGGAAGGGATAAAGGTGGTGTAGTACGTAAAGGAAAACCTCCATTGACAAATTTCACGAGACTCTTCTATAAATATATGGGTCTGGTAAATTATAGGAAGTGTTGTATGGTTTCTGAGCTTCTCATTAATGTATGGTGTAGATGTTAGTGTATTTGTGCAAGAGCAAACCACAAGTGGGTTAGTATGTTGATGATGAGGGTGGTATACTGTATATGTGGCACACTCAATGAAGATTGAAAGGAGAGAAAAGAGGAGTGGCTATTTTTTGTGAGGGAGGCTAACCCGTTTCCCTGATACTCATTGTGAGGAGGGGGGAGGGGGAGTGCTATAAGAGTGGATTGGATATGTGGGGATGGGATAAGATTGTCTTTTGTGTGTGTTTATGGTTCCGGCTGAGGGGGGACAGTCGAGTGTAGAATGTGTTCACGCGTGAAGTGTTGCGTTGTATCACTTATTAAGGTCGCTTCCAGGGCATTTGCTGTGGGGGGAGGGGACTGAATGGCATATAAGCCGCCAGGGGATGTGGAACCTTGGGAAGCAGGATATTGTTCTGGACATTCTGAGGGACCTGTTAACCGGGGTGGGCGTTGGTGGTTGGTGGAGGGCTTTTAGAGGGCCAGCTTGGGAGGTGCGCACACCTTTGTGAGACAGGGGTATGCTGCATGTTGGACAGGATTATGTGACAAGGAAAGCAGTGGTCGGAGTGTAAGCGGTTTTTGGCTGTGTTTTTTCTGATCATAGAGGTGTTTTGGAGTGATTTGGGATGGGCGGGTCTGCCGAATAGGTATAAGAGCTATTGGAAAATTGTTAATTGGTTCGGTTGCTTCAGATGTTGAGGGGAGGGGTACTATTTGTCACAATGGTGGAAAGGCTTTATGGGAAGGGATGGAAGTCAATGGGGATGTGTTGAGATGGTTGGATGTGATGGCAAAGATCGAGGAATTCGAGAGTTCTATGTACGGACAGGGACGGCATGAGATTCAGTTGGTTATGGGTGCTTATTAGGTATCTTGAGGGCTGTTAAAGGAGTTATTATGAGAGAGGAAAAGGGTGGATGGGTAAAGCCCCAGTGGTGAACAATAGAGGGAGTGAAGGAAGTTAAATGGAAGAGGCAAGAAAGGATGAGAGTTTGATGAGCAAGGGCACGGGGCCAATGGTGTGTTGCAACGGAAATGGTGGGTTTGAGGGTTCTTGAGGACCATCGTGTGGTATAGGGAGTGACATGATTTGGTGACAACGGAGGGGGAGGGAGGTGCTCTAGTGCATATATGTGGAGTGTGAGTGTGAGACAGGGGCTTTAAAGATGAGACGGGGGGATGGGTGGCAGTTGTGCTGGGACAGGATGGACAGGGAGCATTTACGGTGCCTATGTGAGGACAGAGGTGTGACGGCTTTATGAGTTGAGCAGGGGTTTAAGAGCGACGGAATAGATGGCTGCTGCGGAGTTTTACATACAGTTTGTGGGAGTAATAAAATTCTTTTGGTGAAAATTATTTAATATCATAAAGAGAGGGGTGCAATTTGGGACTGTTTGCAGGTGACCAGCGCTAGTAGTTTTGGTGCCAAAGGGTGATGAAAGTCAATGACGTGGAGATTAACCGGATGATATCACTAATGTCACAGACTACACAAATTTTTGCAAAATTTGGGAAAATCGTATACAGAAAGTCATTGGAAAGGAATAGTGAGGGTCAGTATGGGCAACCGGGAGCACCCTGAATGAGGGCATGGGGTTATTAGAAGGTTTATGAGGGTTTGCGAGAGGGGGAAACGAGGGGTAGTGGCGTTGGATTGGAGAACGGCATATGACAGTGTCGAGAAATGAGAGGCTCTGTGGGAGAATCACGGAGCCGGCAGGGGTTCAGGGTGGAATTGTAAATTGGCACCTTTACTTTATATCAGGGAGCGGGATTGTGTGTACAGATTATCAACTGACGCGGGTGGGGTTGATGGGAATGGGCAGGGGAACTGAGGCAGTAATGCCCGTTATCACAAATATTATTTGCAGTTGTACTGAATCAGTTTTATAGGGCAGGGAAAGGTGCATACAGGAAAGGGGTAAGGGAGGTCATACGAGGTGGGAGTCCAGTTATCATAGGTTATGTTGATGACACAACCGTCCTATGAGTGGAAGGGTGGGGTTTGGAGGGTTATGAGAGAGTTTTAAATGTTTTTTGGATGGAGTTTTACCTGGAGAGAGTTCCGGGGTCATCCGGCCCCGCGGCCCGGTCTGTGACAGGCCTCACTGGTGGATCGAGCTGATCAAACCAGGGCTGTTGACTGCTGGTGACAGCAAACTCCAACAACGGACACAGCCAGGCTGATCCGGAACTGATTCGGTGCTTGTCAGTGCCAGCTTGAAGACTGCCAGGGGTCTGTTGGTTATCCCCTTATGTGTGCTGGGATGGCCCAAATTGAACAGTCTCCGGGCCCATGAAACTTATTGTATGGTTCTTAACGTGCTAGTGACACCCCTGCTTTTCATTGGGGGGATGTGCATCGTCTTGCCCAAGTCATTTTGCTTTTGTAGTGGAGTGATTTTCGTGTGCAAGTTCGGTTTTGTCCCTCTAGGATTTTCCAGGTGTATATAATCATGTATATCTCTCCTCTGCGGTACAGGAGAATACAGGTTTTTAGGATCCTCAATCGCTCCCAATAATGGAGGTGTTCTATATCCGTTTGCGCGCCGTTGAACAGTTCTCTGTACATTTTTAGGGTCGGTAAATTTCACTGCCTTGAAAAGGTGCTGTTAATGTGCAGCAATATTCGCCTAGATAGAACAAGTGACCTGAAAGAGTGTCATATGGGCTTGGCCTCCCTAGTTTGAAAGTTCTCATTATCTCCATCCTGTCATTTTCTCTAGGCAGATGCGTTTGATAAGTGGTTATGGTCCATTGAAGGGAGATTCTCCGACATGATCACTCCCAGGTACTTTGTCGTTGGTGTTTCGCTGCTATTTGGGGCCATGAATTTCGTTTTGTACTCTGATGAAGATTTAATTTCCTCATGTTTACCATATCTGGAGTAAATTGAAATTTCTCATCGTTGAATCTTCATATTGTTTTCTGCTGCCTCTGAAAGATTTGGTTGATGTCTGTCCTGGAGCTTTGCAGTGTCTGTAATGGAGACACTGTATGCAGATTGGGTGTTCTCAACTGCATAAGGAACGACACGGTGCTGTGGTGATCCGTGTCTATGTTCGGATATGAGGATGAGGGAACAAGAGGGAGCGAGTTACTGTGCCTTGTGGAACAGAGCTTTTCTCCGTAGCGCTCGGACTTTACTACTGTTGACGTCTACTCTCTGTGTTCTGTTTGTGAGGAGGAAAATTATAGATCCAGCGACAGACTTTCCTGTTATTCCTTTAGCCACGCATTTTGTGCGCTATTACGCCATGGTCACCATTGTCGAAGGCTTTTGCAAAGTCTTGTAATATATTACATCGCATTCTTTTTGTCTTCTAGTGCATTTAGGACCCTGTGTAGTGATCAATAGTTGAGACAGACAACAGGTACGGAAAGGCTATATGGCAGGTATGTGCATTAAATCAAAGCTCATGAGATTGGGTGAATGGGATGGGTGGGAGGCGGGGGTGGTAGGGGATGAGGTGGTGTGTCGTGGACCCGGGTTGAAAATTTGTGGGGTTGTGTATATGGGTTAATGCTCAGATGCGAAGGAGGTTAGTCAATTGTGTGTAGATAGAATATTGGGAAAATTGTTCTCAGGATTGCGGCCGACACATCTTACGCACGCCAGAGGGCCATTGTGGTCAATGTGCTTTTTGTACAGCAAAATTATGGCATTGTGGCAGTTTTGTACCCTTTGGTGTATGGGGGTGTCCGAGAGATTGTTGAGGCAGAGTTTTCCATTTTATCTGGGCGTTCGGGTTGCTGTTGGTTGAAAGGAGGTGGTAACACGTCCGGTGGCATTGGGAGAGGCTTGAGGTTTAATTCACTGGAAAGATGGTTGAAGAGTGTATATTGGGAAACCAGGGGTTTCTAAGGGGTTTCGGGGGGATGGAGTGGTGGAATTGGGATACTAGCAGGGTGGTATTAAATTTTTTCAGTGATGGTGGTAGGGACAGGATTTGAGAGGGAATCGTGAGGAGTTGTTGTTCTTATTGATGATGGTCAGAGATCTGAGAACATTGCGGGTAGGGTCCATGAAGAGGAAGTTTATGGCCTAGGGTGGCAGTGGCAACAGAAGGTGTGTACCATTGTATGCATGGAAGACATTTGGGGGTCGATTATAAAAGAGGTTTGGATCCGGCCCCGCACTTTAGGGAGGTAATGTTTTTGGTTTCTTCACAGAATATGTGCCATCGGGGGTTGTATTACAAAATAGGCGAATTAAGGGAGCGGTGGGGAGTGTCTGTTATGTGGGTAGAATGAATCAGCGCTTTTCTGTGAAAGTTTTTTTTTTTTCGGCGAAGCCTAGGGGTTGTCGGGAGATGGTAGGAAAAGATAATCCGGTATGTGGGGGGAGAAAAAGGGTTGTCGGTTTTGAGAACGCTCAGTTTAGATGAGTGAGGTAGGGGTAAAGATTCAAAGAGGCTGTGGCTTATTAGTTGGTGATTTAGTGTTTTATATATGGGCTATGAGGACAAAGGGGCGGGGAATCGTTAGGATGCAAAGCACATCCTTTTATAGAACAAAGACGTCGCAAACAGCGGAAAATATTGTAGGAAGTGGCGAGTGAGAGGATTTCTCGGCGGGCTATAGGGACTTCTTTTGAGGGATTTATGGACTTTATAAGCGGTCAGAGGCTGATGTTAGGGCTGGCCTTTCCCGGGGGGGTTTTGTCGTGTGTTGCAGAGGTGATTGTGTGTGTGTGGAATTGTGTGAGGAAAGGATGTTGACTTGAGTTTTGAGGTGGGAGCACGATTAAGAGGTCGTGATAGATTTTCTCAAAGATTACGCCAAATGTTTGATAATCTACTGACCTTTATTTACATATTGTGTTGTGGATAATATTGTTTACGTAATGACTTGTAATTTGGAGTTATACCCTAATATAATAGATGTATTTGCTTCCAACTCTTGTTTTAGGTGCCTTGCTCACAGCATAGTGTGCGCTGTGATTCATGCACGGTGTCAGAGATATGCATGTGATATGTTTGTTATTAATGTCTGTGTATTGATTGTTCGTCACTTGTGATTTGCCAATTTTCAGTTTTGTTTTGAGAGTAAAAGAGTTTAAATGTACGCCAGACAGATGTAATAAAGTATGGGCAACAGTGGTGTTATATTTGTTTTTTGTGGTTAGGTGTTGCACTAGGCAAGTTCTTTATGACTTACTTATGTCATGGTTATATTTTATGATGTATTGTAATGTTGTCAACAGCACTATGTTTCTGTCCATTTAGTGAATAGTGCTTGGAATGTCATAGTTGAAGCTGTCTTATTGTTTTTTAACGTTTGGAATAGCATGTTTAATGTGATAGTAGGTTACATGTGTTTGCTTGCAGGATTTTGTATGTCTTAGGGACTCTTTTCTATATCACCATTGTTGTGTGTACATATTGTTATGTAACTGAAGAATTAGGACAATTACATAAATTAATGTTTTGATCATTGCTGTGTGACATTAGATTAGGTTACATCCATTGTTTTTTTTTTATATTTTATTTTAAATCATACAACTAAGACATAGGACAAAAGGTAAAAACAATTAAAGGAGGACAATATATGAACAATAACTGAAAAAACGTTACATATTAGATATTGAAACAATAACAAAATAACCACTAACAATATAACAAATAGACCACTTTTTACTAACATATAAAATCAGATACGAAGCTTTAAAACTGTTCCTATATAATACATGTGGATAAGTTAAATTTCTTAAAAAAAACTATGCAAACCTATATTATACTCTTCCTCAAAATTAAATCTTCCTTGCTCTTAATTACACTAGAATAATAAAATACAAGATACTTTTCATTATTTCGTTTACAGACTAAATTCCTTCTGTCTGAACATGAAAGATTTATAGGATAATAATTAACAC
>NW_026507014.1:0-38291 GCF_026875155.1 Cherax quadricarinatus | reverse complement strand
TACCACTGTACTGTATGGGTTTTGTTTTGGGGTGTGTATTACCACTGTACGTTTGTGTTTTGTGTGAGAGGTTTTTCCCACGTACTTAGGGTTGTTGTGTGGAGTGTGTATTACCACTGACTATGGGGTGTTTGTGTGAGAGTGTAAAAACCACTGTACTTTTTGGTGTGGTGTGTGAGAGTGTATTACCACTGTACTGTATGGTGTGTGGTGTGTGAGAGTGTATTACCACTGTACTGTATGGTGTGTTGTGTGAGAGTGTATTACCACTGTACTGTATGGTGTGGTGTGTGAGAGTGTATTACCACTGTACTGTATGGTGTGTGTGAGAGTGTATTACCACTGTACTGTATGGTGTGTTGTGAGAGTGTATTACCACTGTACTGTATGGTGTGTTGTGAGAGTGTATTACCACTGTACTGTATGGTGTGTTGTGAGAGTGTATTACCACTGTACTGTATGGTGTGTTGTGAGAGTGTATTACCACTGTACTGTATGGTGTGTTATTAGGTCTCGGGTTAAGTGTGATTCTAGTGCAGTAATCTTTTGTCGTGTATCTTTTTAATATATTTCTGTCATTTGTATCGCACTGTTTTAAATAAAATATATAAAAAAAAAAAAAAAAAAAAACACTAGACTCCACAACATCTTAAAACTATTCAAAGAACTTTTAAAATACTAACAACTATTACACTTTATGGCAATATATAAATAATAACACAACTTTACTATAGTGAACAATGTCAACTAATATGATAACTGTACACTGGATATTAAAACACACATCTGTATTACATATACCAAGAATGTATATTATTAAACACGTATTGTCATGTTCAACAAATTCTAGATGTTTATTAACATGTTTCAGAGCAATTTCAGACTTGCTCTTTCACACACTAAGGTTGATAATACAACATTATAGCCCCTATTCGAATTGATAAGGCGCCTCTCGCTTTTCAGGAAAACAATGCTTAATAATCATGATATTCTATATCCATGTAATTCATTTCCCCCCCCCCTTATACAGAGACCAGTCCACCCAGCCATTACAACACTAATTCGCTCAACCCTCTCACAGTCATACCTCTATGCGATGCCGGAAAATCTATAGCCCATCAGCGTCCATACACTACCTCATTTATACACTTTGTTTTATAGAAATGTCCTGCTAAAGCCCTTGTTCGTTCCTCCCCCCCCCCCACCTCCCCCACCTCCCCCCCACCTCCCTCATCACCCACGATATATAGATATAATCTGCCACTAAATACATGACGGCCCTCCTCACACTATCTCCCACTCCCTCTATATCCAACTGAGTGCCCTTAATACCACTAACCTACTCCCACCCACCATATCCAACACTGCGGAACCATAGACGTGCCCTCTCGATATGCTCACAGAAATACACCACATGATATGCTGTTTCCCCCCCCCCCCACACAAAACACAACATTGAGACTGCAAAATTCCCATCTGATACAGTCGTACTTTAGCTGGCAAAATCCCATGTAAAAACCTATACATAGTTTCCTTCACCCTTGACTTCACCCGTAACTTACCGAAGTCTCCCCAGATTCGTGTCCAATTATATAATGGAAAAACAGTCTCCCCTTCCAACACCTCTTGACACCTTACCAACCTCCCCAAAACACACGCCGTTACATTTTCCGGATTTCTTACTTGTAATAAGTATCTCAACATACTCATACACTCCTCTAAGTCCCTACCCCCCCACCACCGCCTCACATCTTCCATCACTTCTCTCACTCTGACACCACGTTCCCCACCCAATCTCAGATAACAATGCTTCACGTACATGTTCTTCAGTCTGCTACCCAAAGGAATTAAACCTAAACCCCCCTTTGCCAGCGGTGTCACTACAACCGTCTGCCTCAGCCAATGACAACCATATCCTCATATAAAATTCAGAACTTTCCTTTGCACTTGCCGCACGTCTTTCGCCATCAATGGGTACACCACAGCCACGTGCCACAATTTAGGATAAATGAGTGTATTAAGTACAATGACTCTCTGTTGTATAGTCAAACCACTCGTTCTTATTCCACCTAACCTAAGCAATACTCTTTGCACTACCCTTTAAGAATTTGCCTCTCTAGCCCCCTGCGCTGCCCCTCTGTACAATACTCCACAAATTTTTATCTGCTCTACTACCTCCATCCATATTTTTTTCCCAGTTCCTCCCTCCCACCCATGACCCAACCTCCAGTAATTTCGACCTTTTCACTATTAACACTCATACCTGTTGCTCCACTAAATATTTCAACAATTCTACTTACATTCTTTAACCCCTCCTCTCCCCCCACAAAGACCGTAGTGTCATCCACATAAACCAACTATACCCGTAGCACCCCTAAGTCTTACCCCCCCCTCACTTACCCTACATTTATCAACCTATATAATGGGTCTTGCAGACATGCAAATAGGATCTGAGACATGGGGCATCCCTGCCTCAGCCCCCTACCCATACTAACCATCTTTCCCACCCTTCCATTTATTTGCACTCGTATTTCTGCACCTCTATATAAAGTTTCCGCCCACTGCACAATTTCCTCACCGAAACCCATCCTCCTCATAATCATCCATAATGTCTCTCTCTCTACACAATCATAAGCCGCCTTCCAATCCAAAGCAAGAACACCGCCATCCATCCTACGTTCCTCTATATAACCCTTTATCCTCCCATGCCCACTAAACATCGTTCGCCCTGGCACACCCATATGTCCCCCATCTATAACCTTCCCAATTACTTTACGCAATCTATTACCTAACACCCTGGCAAACAATTTATAATCCCCGCACATTAATGATAAACCTCTATAATCTAGGATGCTATTCTGTACTTCCCCCTTTGGAACCATAACTACTACACCTGTCCTTTGTGTTAGACTCATGCTTCCCTTATCCTTCATTACATTCACCAACTGCACCAAGAATTCCTTCATGACATCCCAGTTGCTCAAATAAAATTCATTTGGGATTCCATCTATCCCAGGTGCTTTCCCGACACTCATCCCTTTTAAAGCCGTCCACACTTCTTCTTCATCTATAGGCCCTTCTGTCATCGCTCTATCTGCTGACTCTAGGTTTCTCTGTATCCCCTTCTCTAAAATCTTCATATCTGCTATCTTCCTGTTTCCCCCTCTCATATATATCTCAAACCACTTATAAGCATAACCACTCATACTTTCCGTAGTTACTAACCTCTGTCCCATCGTATACCCTCCCACATCCGTATGTACGTCCAACTTCATCATAGTCATTGTCTTCTGTCGTGTCTTTAATCGCCGCAATACACAGGCGGATGGCTTATCTCCCCATAAAACATCTTCCAATCCACCTCTCATTCTCTCACCATCAAATCTTGCATTCTGCATTTCCATCAATTGCGCTTTGATGCTCTCAATCTCTTGTACTGGATAAACCCCACTAAAACCTTCATAGCACTGTTTCAACTGCCTTCCAAATATCTCTGTAAGCCATATTTCCATTGACTTACCTCCTTTCCTTTCCTCATATAAAAATTTTTGATTCCTGGTTTAGCATATTCCTCCCACCATCGTAGTATATCACCTTCTTTTCTCCCCTTGGTCCACTCATTTGTCCACCACTCAACAAAACTATCACCGTCCTCCAGCTCATCTAACAATCTCACATTAAGTTTCCAATAACTCATGTAAAGCTTTGGTAAACCTCCCCATCCCACATCCACGACCACTCCTCTATGATCTGAAAACACTACATTTATAGTTTCTGTATTAGCAACCTGTAACCCGGGAGAAGCATAAATACGATCTAGTCGTGCCGCATATACTCTCCTCACATAAGTATGCTCCACGTTCCACCCCTCCCCCTTCACTACATCCGCTAAGCCTGCTCCCCCTAAAACATCCCGTAGGACCCCCAAAACACACCCTGCACCCCTCGGCTCCACATCTTTTCTACGTATCACACTATTCTAATCCCCTTCAAATAATGAATAAACAGGTAAACCCCGCATATGATAAATTAGTGTGTCCCTTTCAAATTCCTCTTTAACACGTCTATTACTGTCCGCCGGCATGTATACACTCACAAAACACACACGTACCCCACCCCATGTCCCATCCACCCTCGCTACTCTCCCATCTTCCCCTTCTTCCCAGTGTAACAATTGGAAAGGACTGGTCTCAGCTATTAAAACAGCAGCACCTCCCTTAAGCTTCCCAGTAGTTAGTTTAATATGTTTATTATGCACCCCATACCCATCCTGTGGGCGGTAGTCAAAAGATTACAGAGGTACATAATGGGTCCAGGGACTGGGCCTCAAAGTTTTGATAGCTGAGCAAGTTACAGAGGTAATGAATTCACAATTTACAAAGGTAATGAACTCACAATTTACAAAGGTAATGAACTCCAGGTAGGTCTAGTCACAATCATGACAAGTTACAAAGGTATTTACAGATTACAGAGGTACGTAATGGGTCCAGGGACTGGGCCCCAAAGTTTTGATGGCTGAACTAGGTACAAGGTAATGAGCTCACAAGTTACAAAGGTAATGAATACTGTAAGAATGGTTACTTACGTTAATACATGGCTGCAATCAGAACAAATTATAGTGTAATGAGCAATTCACACTTCCACACCCGGTCACAACTGTAATAGTTATGTGTGCAAATATTGATTGTTGAGTCACACACACACCACACACACACACACACACACACAAATATATACAAATTCATACACACAACACACACCACACATAAACACACACACACACACACACACCATCACACACACACACACACACACACACATACACAAACTCATACACACACACACACACACTCATACACACACACATACACAAACTCATACACACACACACACACTCATACACACACACACACACTCATACACACACACACACACACTCATACACATACACACGCACACACAAACACACACACAAACACACACACACACACAAACACACACACACACACACACACACACACACACACACACACACACACACACACACACAACACACACACAAACACACACACGCACAAACACACACACACACACACAACACACACACACACACACACACACACACCACACACACACACATGCACATATGTGGTAATGCTTTATTTACAGCTAGCAAAGTCAGGTATTCTCCAAATGGTCTGTAATATACCACTGTGGATAAAATACTAGCCATTTCTTGAACACTTCTGAGTGAGTTTGTTTCTAAATTCATTAATTTTATCGCACACCAGTACATAATGACGCAAGGTGTGACAATAATCCATCTGCAAAGTTACATTTCGTTTGGGTCACATCTGGTGGTGGTGATTAACCTGCCAAAGATACTTGTAACCCCGGAGCCGGCAGTAGTGACATCCAAGAGTCTACTTATTTTGTATGATGCACCATAGACTGTGGCTCCTCCTGCATGATAGAATGAAGATGGACTCACTGTGTCAATCTCCCTGAGCCTTAAGTCCATAAAATTCAGTTGAAGTTCTTTTCGTATTATTGTTCTCAAACTACTACCTGACAAGCCAAGATTGTAATCTACTCCCCTTTGAAAGCATACAGCTTAGCCAATTTATCAGTTCTATCATGCATCTAGAAGACCAATGTGAGATGGAATCCACAGCATGTGCACTCTGACTCCACTGTCCACAATCCTACCATATCTGTGTCTGGCTTCTGACACAAGCAATGCCACAACTTATGCTTTAATGAGTTGAGAGCATTTATGGATGACAGAGAATCAGTTTCAATTAAACTGTCAATCTTTGATACATAGATGCATTTCAGTGCAAGGAGTATGGCAAACAGTTCTGTCTGAAGGGTAGAGGCCCATTATTGATGCTGCTCCAATTTCTTTAGAGAGCCATCACTCTGTACGTCAACAGCAGCACTACCAACTGCACCAGTGGATGGTGACAGAACCATCAGCGTAAATAATTTGCGAGAGTGTGGCTGTGTGACTAAGTTATCAATACAGCTAAGGCCTCATGTTTGGCTTCAAGGCAAGTTTTGGTTGTGATTTAAGAAGTAAGTTTGGGGGAAATGAGGAATGGTAGTTTGGAATGGGTAATATCCATGGAGCGAGAAGTGCCGCTGTTGCCTTACTTGACATAGATCATGTACTGATTCATCGGAGGTCGGTTCCAGTTTTTTTGATCCATCTGGAGGAGTGTTCACCATGCTGAGGAAAGTTTGGAGGGCTTCTGTGCAGGGGTTTGAATGAGCTTGCCTGAGCATATTAACCCCAATTAGGATATTTCTTTCAGTAACACGATCTCTGATGCTGGAATATCAATCTTTTTGCATATTTAAAATTTTGGCAGTACAGGGCATCCTAAAATGATCCTCATTGCCATCGTTCTGCAGTTTTCCAGCCCTCCAAGCTTCCAGTCAGACACAAGAGCAAGTATGGCGCAGCATAATCAACCAATTATCTAATATAAGCAAGATACATCATTTTCAACAATTTTAACATTAGCACATACCTGGGGTGAAGCCCTGCCACAACTCTAAGTGCTCTTAGTCATCCTTTGTATTGGCGACAAAGTCTTGTTACAACAGGTCCAACGTGGAACCTCAAAGCCTTAGATACCTGTATCTGCTTACGTATTCTAGAAGAAACCCATCATGTAATTGGATCTGACGAACTGTGCCTCTCTCGGGAGACGCCTATTGAGTATCTATTGTTTTACAGTAGAGATTATCAACCCCAGTCCTGACACGAGGCTAGTAATGATTAAGAATGTTTTGGGTTGGAGAATCCGGTGGTGTGAATCATTATATCATCAGCAAAACTAATCACATAATGATGGGGCTGACTAGCATAGCATTAAGTAATGCATTAATTAGAATATTGAACAGTGTGGGACTGAGCACACCTCCCTGTGGGGTTCCTAATTCAAAGTCTTTAGTTACACTTCTATGTCCCTGGAACAACACAGACGATTTTCTGTTGGACAGGTAGCCTTTAATCCAGCGGAGAAGCCATCCTCCAACATCCATTCTGGCAAGTTCACTAATGATTACATGTCGGTTGGCTACATCGCTTCCCAGTATACCCAGCATAAACTTTATATCCATCTACCAACAAATCCCTTCCATACCTAAAATTATGCTCTTGTAAAAATGTTACTTGTATTCCAAGTCTCTTTAAAAAATCACTAAATATCTTACGCTTTACATCAGCCCTTAGGCCATTAACATTTAATGTTAGACACTTAAAAATGCTATCGGGGGCTTACCAATCGACCGATATCCTTGCGTTTCCTTACGTTTTTGCTGAACATTCTTTTCACATTGTCTTCCCCCCCCTGTTACTTTTTTTGGCACATCCACTGATAGTTTCTTACCAGTTCGTTGCGCTGGTGTGAGGACATCATCACTATCAGAAGCCCCTGCCTCTCTCTTACGTGATGCCTCTACTATGTGCATTCCCTCATCTTCACATTCTACGTTGTGTACTTCAACCACAATCTCACTAATCCTCTTTGATTGCATATCCCCATCACCCACATTACCCACCTCTTGAATTCCTTCCTTACCTATAAGTTTCCCATCCGACACCATGCTTAGTGTCCCGTCCTCATTCTGATTACCCAAGAATTCTTGAATAACAGTGTCTATTGTAGCCGTAACCTGACTACCCAATTCCACTCGTCTCACCTTATCCTCCATACGCATATTCTCAATAACCTGAGAGACCTCCGGTAATGTTGCACATTCTTCCGGATTGTCCTCCACGATTTCACTCCATGTTCTATGATCTTGAAGATGCTCCCCTGTAGACTGGGTCGTCACCTCTCTCTCCTTCCCCACTCCTTTCCCCTCTCCATATTTCTCAGGTGTCGATCGACGAGGACACATTGCTGCCATATGATCAAAGGCTCCACACAGTCTACAGGTTATTCTCTGTCCTGCATACGTTACATATACCTGTGTTCTAAAGTCACTCAGTGTCACATATGATGGTATAGATTTGCGCAAAGACATTTTGAGGGTAAAGGAGCCCTCACGCAGTCCAGCATACATACCATCAGACCACCTTCCAACTGATGCCTGATGTATAACACCATACTCATTGAATGTTGCTTTTATATCTTCTTCATCCACATCAAATGGGACATTCCGTAACTTTACCCAAGTATAATACTTGGATACGTCCCTCATTCGTACTTCTAAACCAGGATTAACCTTCATACACACGTCTTGGTATTTTTCCACCATCTTGTCATATGTCGCAGCCGTCACAAATTTCACAAAGATCCTTGTTGCTCCATTTAAGGCAATACCATACAGATCATCGTTGTTGATGCAGTAGGTATCCCGTAGCATGGCAGGCAGCATAACAGAAGCATTGATTTGATAAACCGTTCCTTCAACACCTCAATACACACAGTGTTGATTCTCCGCCTGATATCCTGCGCCATTTTGTGAAAATCACTCAGTGCTACCAACAGGTGCTAGCTCAATCGCCAATGTCCGTCCTCCACCAAGGTTGAGTGACGAATGCAGGAGCAAGGCGCAGCACAACCTCACGGTGATCCTGTTGTAAGTTTTTCAGTGTTGTCTGGAATTTTTCAAAAGTGTTTGAGACTAATCAAATGATTCATGAGAATGTTTTTTGCGCTCATGTTACATCATAGTCTGAGGTGAGTGGGATCGTCTTGGTAATAGTGATTTGTAGGGATTTCTATAAAATTGGTGTTAGTTGGTGGTGTAGATCTTAGTTTCTGGTGATTTTTAGTGATGTTTGGGTAGTATTCAGTGGTGTTTTGGGGGTATTCAAAGGAGTTTGATGATGTTTTTGAATGCGTTCAAATGATGTTTTTGGATTATTCAAAGGTAATTGATGGTGTTTTTGGTGTTGTTCAAAGTAAAGTGTAGTGTGTGTGTATGTGTGTTGTGTGTGTGTGTGTGTGTGTGTGTGTGTGTGTGTGTGTTAGTTTTGGTAAATGTCTCATGACATAAGTGTATGAGTTAGTTTTTTGTGATAATGTTGTAAAGTCTGGAGACTGAGGGAGTAGTTTGGTGGGTGAGTTGTAATTTCGGTTAATGATATGTGTAAGTGAATTAGAAATGTCAAATCTTATTTGGGAGTATTCAAAATGATATTTTGGAAGTGTTCCAATGATGTCTTCGAAATGTTCTAATGTAATTTGGAAGTGTTTCAGTGTTGTCTTTAAATGTTAAAAGGTGTTTGTGTGAGTATTCAATTGATTTATGAGAGTGTTTTGATGGTGTTCAAAGTAATCTAGGGTTGTTCTGTAGTGAGATGATAAAGGTTGTTGATGAGAGAATATTTCTCAAGAGATATTGAGAAAAAGTGGTCTTCAAATGATGATGTATGAGAGTGTTTTGAAGGTGTTCAAAGTAAAGTGTGGTGTCTGTGTGTGTGTTAGGTGGTCATAGAATTTGGAGAATATCTTGGTTACAGTGATTTTAGTGGATTTGAGATGAGTGATGAGATGGATTTGTGGATGTGAAATGTGATTTTTTGTGTGTTCAGAAGAGGTATGTTGGGAGATGGGTGAGTGGATGGGAAGAAATGTGGGTGAGATGGAGAGGGGTATGGGGAGGATTGTATTAGAAATTTAATGAAATATGGGGGATTTTACTGAAAATAAAGGTAATGTGTGAATATTTTAAAAGAAATTATAGAAGTGTAAAGTTATGATACATTGGAAAAGAATGGAGGGTGAATCCCCACTACCTGGGACTTGGAGGTTGCAGAAACATGTTGCAGTAGTTGGGTAGTGAGATGATTAGTTGTTGTGAGTATAATATTAATCTATGTGGATACAAGGAGATGGGTATGGAGAGGATTTTATTAGAATTGTAGTGATTGTAGGGAGGAATGCGTTACATTTAAGATTTAGTAAAAAGAAGGGGAAAAATTTGTATCGAAAGAGGAAAAATTGTGAATAAAATGGTAAGTGATAGGGTTGTGGGTACTGTTGTCGAACTAGAGATACCAAAAAAAGAGGTTATAAGTTGTGGGTTGTTGTTGTGGGTGTTGTGGGTTGTGGGACGTTGTGGGTTGTGGGTGTTGTTGTCGAACTAGAGATGCCGAAAAGAGGTTATAAGTTGTGAGTTGTTGTTGTGGGTGTTGTGGGTTGTGGGTGATGTGGGTTGTGGGTGTTGTGGGATGTGGGTGTTGTCGAACTAGAGATGCCGAAAAAGAGGTGATTCTGTTGTAAGTGTTTGTGTGTTTGGTTTGTGTTCATGTTTTTTTTTGCGCACATGTTATATCTTACTTGGAGGTGAGTGTAATCATAGAAATTGGTAATCGTCTTGGTTGTAGTGATTTGAGGGGATTTGTGTGAAAATGGGTGTTAGTTGATGTTGATCTTATAGTATGGTGATTTTGGTGGTGTTTTGGTAGTATTCAGTGGTGTATTTGGGAGTACTCAAATGGTGTCTGAGACTATTCAAAGGTGTTCAAATGATGTGCAAGAGTATTTTTGGTGTTCAGTGGTGTTCTGGGAGTATTCAGTGGTGATTTGGCGGTCTTCAAATGATGTATGAGAGTGTTTTGATGGTGCTCAAAGTAATCTGGAGTTGTTCTGTAGTGAGTTAAAGGATGTTGATGAGAGAATATTTTTAACAGTTATTGAGAAAAAGTATGTGTGTGCGTGCGTGTGTGTGTGTGTGTGTGTGTGTGTGTTTGTGTGTGTGTGTGTGTGTGTGTGTGTGTGTGTGTGTGTGTGTGTGTGTGGTTTGTGTGTGTGTATGTATGTGTGTGTGTGTGTGTGTTGTGTGTGTGTGTGTGTGTGTGTGTGTGTGTGTGTGTGTGTGTGTGTGTGTGTGTGTGTGTGTGTGTGTATGTGTGTGTGTATGTGTGTGTGTGTGTGTGTGTGTGTTTGTTTGTGTGTGTGTGTGTGTTTGTGTGCGTGTGTGTGTAATCACATAGTTGTACTCACCTAGTTGAGGTTGCGGGGGTCGAGTCCAAGCTCCTGGCCCCGCCTCTTCACTGATCGCTACTAGGTCACTCTCTCTGAACCGTGAGCTTTATCATACCTCTGCTTAAAGCTATGTATGGATCCTGCCTCCACTACATCGCTTCCCAAACTATTCCACTTACTGACTACTCTGTGGCTGAAGAAATACTTCCTAACATCCCTGTGATTCATATGTGTCTTCAACTTCCAACTGTGTCCCCTTGTTACTGTGTCCAATCTCTGGAACATCCTGTCTTTGTCCACCTTTATCAATTCCTCTCAGTATTTTGTATGTCGTTATCATGTCCCCCTATCTCTTTTGTCCTCCAGCGTCGTCAGGTTTATTTCCCTTAACCTCTCCTCGTAGGACATACCTCTTAGCTCTGGGACTAGTCTTGTTGCAAACCTTTGCACTTTCTCTAGTTTCTTTACGTGCTTGGCTAGGTGTGGGTTCCAAACTGGTGCCGCATACTCCAATATGGGCCTAACGTACACGGTTGTACAGGGTCCTGAACGTTTCCTTATTAAGATGTCGAATGCTGTTCTGAGGTTTGCTAGGCGCCCATATGCTGCAGCAGTTATTTGATTGATGTGCGTTCAGGAGATGTGCCTGGTGTTATACTCCCCCCAAGATCTTTTTCCTTGAGTGAGGTTTGTAGTCTCTGGCCCCCTAGACTGTACTCCGTCTGCGGTCTTCTTTGTCCTTCCCCAATCTTCATGACTTTGCACTTGGTGGGATTGAACTGCAGGAGCCAATTGCTGGACCAGGTCTGCAGCCTGTCCAGATCCCTTTATAGTTCTGCCTGGTCTTCGATCGAGTGAATTCTTCTCATCAACTTCACGTCATCTGTAAACAGGGACACCTCAGAGTCTATTCCTTCCGTCATGTCGTTCACAAATACCAGAAACAGCACTTGTCCTAGGACTGACCCCTGTGGGACCCCGCTGGTCACAGGTGCCCACTCTGACACCTCGCCACGTACCATGACTCGCTGCTGTCTTCCTGACAAGTATTCCCTGATCCATTGTAGTGCCTTCCCTGTTATTCCTGCTTGGTCCTCCAGTTTTTGCACCAATCTCTTGTGTGGAACTGTGTCAAACGCCTTCTTGCAGTCCAAGAATATGCAATCCACCCACCCCTCTCTCTCTTGTCTTACTGCTGTCACCATGTCATAGAACTCCAGTAGGTTTGTGACACAGGATTTCCCGTCCCTGAAACCATGTTGGCTGCTGTAATAAAGTTGGTAGAATTACCGACAATATGTAAAGTAAAAGGACACAAGTGCAACTAATGTGACATTTTATTGTGGCAACGTTTCGCTCTCCAGGAGCTTTATCAAGCCATTACAAACAATACATGGACACAGAGGGTATATAAAGGCTCAGAGTGAGGTGCAATACTAGTGAGGTACCATTAAGATGTTCACTAGTGGTAGTAGTAGTAGTAGTAGTGACAAAAGTAGTAGTAGTGACAAAAGTAGTAGTAGTAATACAATATGGTAGAGCAATTAATTCGTACATGAGTAAAAGGATATAAAAGCTATTACTTGGGTAACATAAAATAGGTTGGACAAATATAGACTGGAATGAGGCAGCTTGTTTCAGTGTTCACTCTCTGTGCTTTGTGTAGTACAACAGGAGAGACTATGTGATGGCAGGGTTTACTGTTTTCAGGAGGATTCTTGCTAAGACTTCGGAGATGGTGAAGCTGCCGTTGTTTTGTTTAATTGTATTCGAAACAGCGATCAGTGCTGATTCGAGGCACTTGCGTCTGCGGAAATTAGTTTCTTTAATCACTAATTGGGCGTCTCTGAATTTCATGAGATGATTGGTAGAATTTCGATGTTGTACACAGGCGTTGTTCAAGTTATCGTTCCTACATTGCGTAAATGTGTTCATTGGGGGCGGGTGTCGAGGTTTCTTGCTTTTTCACCTACGTTGATCTTGTCGCAGCCTCCACAGGGTATAGTGTAAACTTCTGCGTTGACTGGTTCGTGGTGCTTGGATTTTGTCCTGGTTAGATCCTTTATTGAAGTGCTGGAAGCGATGGCGACTCTGGTGTTAGCTTGTGAAAGTACTTTTGAAACGTTCAGTGCAACCGGCTGGGTTTGGGAAAGATTTTAACTTGTTGGGAGTGGTGTTGGTGCGTGGAGAATTAATGATCTGAAGAGCTCTTTTCTTGCAGTCTTTGATGAAAAAGGAAGGAAAATGTAGCTCAGTGAATGTTTGGTGAATGTATGTACATTCCTCGTCAAGAAACTCAGGACTACAAATTCGGTATGCTCTTAGGAAAAACCCGATGATGATGCCTCTTTTGGTCTTGGTATCTTGACTGGAATAGAAGTGTGTGAGATCATTTTTATTGGTGGGTTTCCGATAAACTTGAAATCTTTGAATGATCTTTTGAATGGTCAATCAGCACTCAACAGTGGGAGACGCTCACCAAAGACTTTCTATACAAAACCAGACAAATACTCAAACGCACTAGAGAAGGGAAGAAACTTCTGTACTTGTTACCAAGCAACCCTAAACCAGCACACATGTATGGTTTACCCAAGACCCATAAACACAATATTCCTCTCAGACCAATCACGTCAGGTATAGGCAGTGCTCCACACAAACTAGCCGGAGTTCTTGCCAAACATCTTTCCTGCCTTCTGGGGACCATCAGCCCCGCTCATCTTAAACACTCAGGCGACCTTCTCAACCGCATCCGAAACCTCTCCATCCGTAACAAGAATCTAAGCAGTTTGGATGTGACTTCCTCTTCACAAAAGTATCTACCAAAAATCCATCGAGGTTCTACGACGAAAAAGTCAATCAGGACCTTAATCTTCCTCTACCTCCCGGAGATTTTGTTGACTTGATTGAACTCTGTGTTAATTTCAACTGTTTTTCTTTCAATAACAAGCTCTACAAACAAACCTATGGCATGGGAATGGGGGTCCCCCATCAGTGTGTCCTAGCCAACTTATACATGGAACACCCAGAGTCCGAAAAACTTCGCCAACATCATCTTTCAAGCGTCACTTGGTTTCGTTACGTGGACGCGTCCTCGTAATAACTCCCAAACGTTTTGATGTACGGAATCTTCAGGCAAGGCTCAACGCAGTTTGAACCGGCGATCCAGTTTACACTAGAAGAAGTCCCAATGACAAGCTACCTTCCTCGACGTTTTTTATTCACAAAGTAGACAAAAAAACCTAAGTTTAAGTTTATCGGAAACCCAACCCAATAAAAAAGATCTCACCACTTCTATTCCAGTCAAGATACCAAGACCAAAAGAGGCATCATCATCGGGTTTTTCCTAAGAGCATACCGAATTTTTTAGTCCTGAGTTTCTTTACGAGGAATGTTTCATACATTTACCAAACATTCACTGAGCTACATTTTCCCTTTCCTTTTTTATCAAGACTGCAAGAAAAGAGCTCTTCAGATCATTAATTCTCCAAAGCCCAACACCCCTCCCCCAACAAAGTTATAATTCTCCAACAGCCAGGTTGCACTGAACGTTTTAAAAGTACTTTCACAAGCTCACACCAGAGTCGCCATCGCTTTCAGCACTTCAATAAAGGATCTAAACAGGTCAAAATCCAAGCTCCACGAACCTGTCAACGCAGGTGTTATACACTATACCCTTGTGGAGGCTGCGACAAGATTACGTAGGTGAAAAAGCAAGAAACCTCGACACCCGCCTCAATGAACTACATTTACGCATGTAGGAACGATAACTTGAAAACGCCTGTGTACAACATCGAAATCTACCAATCATCTCATGAAATTCAGAGACGCCAATTAGTGAATTAAAGAAACTAATTTCCGCAGACGCAAGTGCCCGGAAATCAGCACTGATCGCTGTTTCGAATACAATTAAACAAACAACGGCAGCTTCACATCTCCGATGTTTAGCAAGAATCCTCCTGAAAAAAAGTTTAAACCCTGCCATCACATTGGTCTCTCTGTTATACTACACCCCCAAAAAAATAGGGGGGCACATTACAGAGAGGAACACTGAAACAAGCTGCCTCTTTCCAGTTCCTATATTTGTACAACTATTTTTATGTTACCGTAATAGTTTTATATCCTTTTACTCACGTACGAATTAATTGCTCTTAAATATTGTATTGTACTACTACTTTTTGTCACTACTACTACTTACTACTACCACTAGTGAACATCTTAATGGTACCTCACTAGTACTGCACCTCACTCTGAGCCTTTATATACCATCTGTGTCCATGTATTGTTGTTATGTAGCTTGGAATAAAAGCTCCGGAGTGAGCGAACGTTGCAAAATAAAATGTAACATTAGGTTCACTTGTGTCACTTTACTTTACATGTTGGCTGCTGTTGATGAGATCATTCCTTTCTAGGTGTTCCACCACTCTTCTCCTGATAATCTTCTCCATGATTTTGCCATACCTATACATGTAAGTGACTCTGGTCTGTAGTTTAATGCTCATGTCTGTTCCTTTTTTAAAGATTGGGACTTTCATTTGCTTGTCTTCCCTGACTCTGGCAATCTCCCTGTTTCGATAGATGTAATGATTTTGTTGTTAGGGGTACACATAGGCCTCTGATCCCTCTCTCAATTCCATGGGGAGATGTTATCTGGCCCCATTGCCTTTGAGGTATCTAGCTTCACTCATAAGCCTCTTCACTTCTCCTCGGTTGTGTGCACTGTGTCCGGCACTATGCTGGTGTGCCACCTCTCCGTCTTTCTGGAGCCCTTCTGTCTCCTCTGTGAACACTTCTTTGAATCTTCTTGTTGAGTTACTAACATACTTCACGGTTCTTTCTTGTTGTCTCTCATCCTTCCTTCCTTTGCCCTGATACATGGTCCTTGACTGTTGTTTTCATCCTGATGTGGTTGTACAACAGTTTCGGGTCAAGATTGGGCTTTCGCTTGCCTATGTTCATTTTTTATTGTCTTTGGCCTCCCTTCTTATCTGTGCATATTCGTTTCTGGCTCTACGACTGCTCTCTTATTATCCTGGGTCCTTTGCCTTCTATATTTCTTCCTAGTCCATAGGCTCTCTTGGTTTTATGCCTCCCTGCACCTTTGGGGTAAACAATGTGGGCTCATTCTGGCTTTTTCTTTATTCCGTTTACCTTGGGTACAAAACTCTCCTCAGCCGTCCTTGCATTTTTGTTCCATCATCTCATTAACTGGCTTCCCTGCAGTTCTCTGTCCCACTGAACCACGTTCTGGAAGGGGGTCCTCATTCCTGTGTAGTCCAGTTTTCTTGTAGTTTGGCTTCATTCGTCCTGGGCCCTTCCTTGCTTCTACTCCACTTGGTCACTGGCCCCAAGGGGTCTTTCATATGTGATGTCATCGATATCTGCATACTCAAGGTGAGTACCTAAGTCCACCTTGCTGGGTCATCCTCTCCTCTCTTCATTGAGTGTACCTTAGTGTTGGTACATGAAGTTTTCAGTACACCTCCATCATCTTAGCCCTCATGTATCATGACCCATGTGGCTCCAGTTCTCTAAACCGATCTGGTGGTTAAAGTAACCCTTGATCAGGAGCTTGCCCTGCTGCATGGCTTTTCTGGCCAATGCAGGCCAGTGTGTCAACATCGCTCTATTGCTCTCGTCGTACTATTGCCTTGGCCTCCTGCTGTTATGTGGGGGTTTATACATGCAGGCCTATTACCACTTGGGACCTCCAGAGTGAAGTGTTCCCACTATGTATTCACTTTCTTCTCCGCTGTATCCTCTCTCCCAGCTCAATCTCAAAAATTCCAGCGATTTTGATCAGCAAACGCCACTCCCGCCAAAAAAAAATACCCTCCCTGTGGTGTTGTGGTGTGGTGTGTGTGTTGTGTGTGTGTGTGTGTGTGTTGTGTGGTGTGTGTGTGTGTGTGTGTGTGTGTGTGGTATTAACTTCGTAATATGTAAATCATTTTTTGGGGCTTTTGATGAATTAGTAAAAAATGGGGGGAAAATTGTGTGTTAATGAGTTGAAATTGTGTATTAGTGTCATTTGAGAAAAAAATTGCGAGTGAAATTTGTATCTTCTGGTTGAATTGAGACAGGTTAATTGAGTGTGAATAGTGTGTGTGTGACCTGAAACTTTTTCTTGCATTGGTGAATTTTGTAAGTGTTGTAGTGACTTGGATCTTTCTCTACATTTGCGAAAAATTCTAAGTGTTTTGGAGACTTTTTCTGATGAAATAGTTAAAACGAGAAAAAATGTGGGTTATGAGTGAAAATTGTGAGGTGTTGTTGATGTTGGTATAGGTAGAGTGAGGTGTTGGGAGATGTTGGTGGGAGAGTGAGGTGTTGTGAGGTGGGTGGGTTGGTGTGGAGCGGTCAGGTTTTGGGTGTGTGGAGAGGTAAAAGGTTTGGGTGTGTGGAGAGGTAAGGTTTGGGTGGTGTGGAGAGGTAAGGTTTGGATGGTGTGGAGAGGTAAGGTTTGGGTGGTGTGGAGAGGTAAGGTTATGGGTGGTGTGGGCGCAGGTAAGGTTTGGGTGGATGTGAAGAGGTAAGGTTTGGGTGGTGTGGAGAGTAAGGTTTGGGTGGTTGTTGGGAGGTAAGGTTTGGGGTGGTTGGAGAGAGTAAGGTTTGGGGTGGTGTGGAGAGGGTAAGGTTAGGGTGGTTGTGGAGAAGGTAAGGTTGGGTGGTGTGGTGAGGTAAGGTTTGGAGTGTGTGGAAGAGGTAAGGTTTTGGGTGGTGTGGAGAGGGTTAGGTTTGGGGTGGGTGGAGAGGTAGGTTTTTGGGTGGTGTGGAAGAGGTAAGGTTTGGGTGTGTGGGAGCGAGAGAGGTAAGGTTTGGGTGGATGGAAGAGGTAAGGGTTTGGTGGTGTGGAGAGGTAAGGTTTGGGTGGTGTGGGCGAAGTAAGGTTTGGGTGGTGTGGAAGAGTAGGTTTGGGTGGTGTGGAGAGGTAAGGTCTTGGGTGGTGTGGAGAGTAAGGTTTGGTGGTGTGGAGAGGTAAGGTTTGGGTTGGTGTTGAGACGGGTTAATGTTGGGTGGATGTGAAGAGGTAAGGTTTGGGTGGGTGTGGAGATGTTAAGGTTTGGGTGGAGGAAGATGTAGGTTTGGGTGGTGTGAGAGGTAAGGTTTGGGTGGTGTGAGAGGTAAGGTTTGGGTCGTGTGGGAGAGGTAAGTTTTGGTGTGAGTGTGCGAGAGGTAAGGTGGGTTGTTTGTTGGAGGGTAAGGTATGGGTGGTGTGGTGAGAGGTAAGGTTTGGGTGTGTGGATGATGTAAGGTTTGGGTTGGTGTGGGAGGAAGGTTTTTGGGTGGTGTGGAGAGGTAAGTTTTGGGTGGGTGTGGAGGAGGTAAGTTTGGGTGGTTGTGAAGAGGGTAAGGTTTGTTGTGGGTGTGGAGAGGTAAGGTTTGGGTGTGTGGAGAGGTAAGGTTTGGATGGTGTGGGAAAGAGTTAGGGTTTGTGTGGTGAGGAGAGGTAAGGTTTGGGTGGTGTGGAGAGTGTAAGGTTTGGGTGGTGGTGGAGAGTTAAGGTTTGGTGTGTGCGAGAGGTAAGGTTGGGTGGGTGTGATAGGTAAGGTTGGGTGGAGTGGAAAGGTAAGGTTAGGGTGGTGTGGGATAGGTAAGGTTTGGGTTGGAGTGGAGAGGTAAGGTTAGGATGGTGGGAGGAGGTAGGTTTGGTGGAGTGGAGACGGTAAGGTTTGGGTGGTGTGGAGAGGTAAGGTTTGGGTGGTGTGGACGAGAAGGTTTGGGAGTGTGTGAAGGAGGTTAAGGTTTTGGGTGGTGTGGAGAGGTAGGATTGGGTGGTGTGAAGAGGTAAGGTTTGGGTGTGGTGTGGAGAGGTACGGTTTGGGAGGTGTGAAATGTGAAGAGTAAGGTTTGGGTGGTGTGGAGAGGTAAGGTTTGGGTGGTGTGGCGGGAGGTAAGGTTTGGGTGGTGTGAAGAGGTAATGTTTGGGTGGTGTGGAGAGGTAAGGTTTGGGTGGTGTTTGTGAAGAGGTAAGGTTATGTGTGGTGTGGAGAGGTAAGGTTTGGGTGGTGTGAAGATGTAAGGTTTGGGTGGTGTGAGAGGTAAGGTTTGGGGTGGAGGTTGTGAAGGGTAATGTTGGGTGGTGAGGAGGTGTAAGGTTTGGGTGGTGTGAAGAGTAAGGTTTGGGTGGTGTGGAGAAGGTAAAAAAAAGGGTATTTTATGTTTGGGTGGTGTGCGAGGTAGTTTTTGTTGTGTGGAGAGGTAAGGTTTGGGTGGTGTGGAGAGGTAGGTTTGGTGGGTGTGGAGAGGTAAGTTTTGGGTGGTGTTTGGGAGATGTAAGGTTTGGGTGGTGTGGATAGGTAAGGTGTGGGTGGTGTGGAGAGGGTAAGGTTTGTGTGGTGTGAAGGAGGGTAAGGTTTGGGTGGTGTGGAGAGGTAATGTTTGGTTGGTGTGGGGGGTAAGTTTGGGTGGATGAGAAGATGTAAGGTTTGGGTGGTGTGAAGAGGTAAGGTTTGGTTGCGTGATGAAGAGGTCAGGTTTGGGTGGTGTGGGAGATGTAAGGTTTGGGTGGTGTGAAGAGGTAAGGTTGGGTGGTGTGGAGAGGTAAGGAATGGGTGGTGTGGTAGAGGTAAGGTTTGGGTTGATGGAGAGGTAGGTTTGGGTGGTGTGGGAGAGGTAAGGTTTGGGAGTTTTGTGGAGAGGTAAGGTTTGGGTGGTGTGTGGAGAGGTAAGGTATGGTTGGTGTTGAGAGGTAAGGTTTGGGTGGTGTGAAGAGTAAGGTTTGGGTGGTGTGGAGAGTAAGGTTTGGTTGGTTTGAGAGGTAATTAAGGTTTGGGTGGTGTGGAGAGGTAAGGTTTGGGTGGTGTGGAGAGGTAGGTTTGGGTGGTGGATCGTTAGAGGTAAGGTTTGGGTGGTGTGGGAGAGGTTAAGGATTGGGTGGTGTGAAGAGTTAGTTTGGGTGGTGTGGAGAGGTAAGGTTTGGGTGGTTTAGAAGAGGTAAGGTTTGGGTGGTTGTGGAGAGGTAAGGTTTGGCTTTGGTGTGGAGAGTGTAAGGTTTGGGAGGTGTGGATGGAGAGAGAGGTAATGGTTTGGGTGGTGTGAAGAGGTAAGGTTTGGGTGGTGTGGAGAGGTAAGGTTTGGGTGGTGTGGAGAGGTAAGGTTTGGGTGGTGTGAAGAGGTAAAGGTTTGGGTGGTGTGGAGAGGTAAGGTTGGGTTTTGAGGAGAGGTTAAGGTTTGGGAGTGTGGAGAGGTTAAGGTTTGGGTGTGTGGGGGGGGTGGGGGGGTGTTGTGTGTGTTTGTTGTGTATAGGTATGTTTTGGTGGTGAGTGGAGAGGTAATGTTTGGTTGGGTTTGAAGAGGTAAGGTTTTGGTTGGTTGTGGAGAGGTTAAGGTTTGGGTGTTGTGGAGAGGTAAGGTTTGGGTGGTGGGGTATGTAAGGTTTGGGGTGGTTTGGATATGTAGGTTTGTGGAGGCTGTGAAGACGGTAAGGTTTGGGAGGTTTGGCGAGGTAAGGTTTGGGTTGGTGTGAAGAGGTAAGGTAGGAGTGGTGGTGGAGAGGGTAAGGTTTGGGTGGTGTGGGAGGTATGGTTTGGGTTGTGTGGAGAGGTAGGTTGTGTGTGTGGAGAGGTTAAGGTTTGGGTGGTGTGGAGAGGTAAGGTTTGTGTGTGTGAGAGGTAAGTTTGGGTGGAGTGGAGATGTCAAGGTTTGGGTGGTGTGGAGCGGTAAGGTTTGGGTGGATGTGATGAGTAAGGTTTGGGTGGTGTGAAGAGGTAAGGTTTGGGTTGTGTGAAGAGGTAAGGTCTTGTGTGGTGTATGGAGAGGTAAGGTTTGGGTGGTGTGGAGGAGGTAAGGTTTGGGTGGTGTGAAGAGGTTAGGGTTTGGGTGGTGTGTGAAGGGTAAGTTTTGGTTGGTGTGAAGAGGATAGGTTTGGGTGGGAGTGGAGAGGTAAGGTTTGGGAGGTGTGGAGAGGTAAGGTTTGGGTGTGTGAGTGGAGAGGAAAGTTTGGTTGTGTGTGAAGGAGGTAAGGTTTGGGTTGGTGGGATGGGAGGTAAGGTTAGGGGTGTGGGAGGTAGGTTTGTGTGGTGTGAAGAGGTAAAGGTTTGGTTGGTGTGAAGAGGTAAGTTTGGGTGGTGTGAAGAGGTAAGGTTTGGTTGTGTGGAGATGTAAGGTTTGGGGTGGTGTGGAGAGGTAAGGTTTGGGTTGGTGTGGAGAGGTAAGGTTTGGGTGGTGTGAAGAGGTAAGGTTTGTGAGGTGTGAAGAGGTAATGTTTGGGTGGTTGTGAAGAGGTAAGGTTTGGGAGGTGTGAGAGGTAAGGTTTGGGTGTGTGGAGAGTTAAGGATTGGGTGGTTGTGGAGAGAGTTAAGTTTTGGTTGGTGTGAAGAGTAAGGTTTGGGTGTGTGGAAGGTAAGGTTTGGGGTGGTGTTGAGAGGTAAGGGTTTGGTTGGTGTGGAGAGCGGTAGGTATGGGTGGTGTGGAGAGGTAAGGTTTTGTAGTGGATGTGAAGAGGGTAAGGTTTGGGTGGTGTGGAGAGGTAAGGTTTGGGTGGTGTGATAGAGGTAAGGTTTGGGTGAAGTGTGGAGAGCGTTAATGTTTGGGTGGTGTGGAGAGGTAAGGTTTTGGGTGGTGTGAAGAGGTAAGGTTTGGGTGGGTGTGAGAGGTAAGGTTTGGGTGGGTGTGGAAGAGGGTAAGGTTTGGAGTGGTGTGGAGAGGTAAGGTTTGGGTGGGGTGGAAGAGGTAAGGTTTGGTGGTGTGGAGGTAAGGTTAGGGTGGTGTGGAGAGGTACGGTTTGTGGTGGTGTGGAGAGGTTAGGTTTGGGGTGTGGTGTGGAGAGGAAAGGTTTGGGAGGTGTAGGAGAGGTAAGGTTTGGTTGGTGTGAGAGGTAAGGTTTGGGTGGTGTGCGAGAGTTTAGGTTTGGGTGGTGTTGTGGAGAGAGGTAAGGTTGGGTCGGTGTGGAGAGGTACGGTTTGGGGTGGTGTGGAGAGGTATGGTTTGGGAGGTCGTGGGAGAGGTAAGGTTTGGGTGGTGTGATAAGGTAAGGTTTGGGTGGTGTGGAGAGGTAAGGTTTTTGGGTTTTTTTTTAGTGTGGAGAGGTAGGTTTGGTGGGTGTGTGGAGAGGTAAGGTTTGGGTGGTGTGGAGGTAGGTTTGGTTGGTGTGGAGAGGTAAGGATTGGTTGGTGTGTAGAGGTAAGGATTGGGTAGTGTGAAGAGGTAATCGTTGGGTCTGGGTGTGGAGAGGTAAGGTTTGGTGGTGGTGTGGAGAGGTAAGGTTTGGGTGGTGTGGAAGAGTAAGGTTTGGGTGTGGTGTGGAGAGTAAGGTTTTTGGGGTGGTGTGGAGAGGTAAGGTTTGGGTGGTGTGGAAGAGGTAAGGTTTGGGTGGTTGTGGAGGTAAGGTTGGGTGGGGTGTGGATAGGTAAGGTTTGGGTGGTGTGGAGATGTAGTTTTGGGGTGGTGATGGAGAGGTAAGGTTTGGGTGGTGTGGAGAGTTAAGTTTGGGTGGTGTGGAGAGGTAAGGTTTTGGGTGGAGTGAGAGGTAAGGTTTGGGATGGATGTGTGAGAGGGTAAGTTTGGGTGGTGTCGGCGGAGGGAAGGTTAGGGTGGTGTGAGAAGAGGTAAGGTTTGGGTGGTGGGAGAGGTAAGTTTGGGTGGGTGGTGGAGATGTAAGTTTAGGGTGGTGTGAGAGGTAAGGTTTGGGTGGTGTGGAGCGGTAAGGTTTGGGAGGTGTGGAGAGAGAGGTAGTTTTGGTGGGTGTGGAGAGGGTAAGGTTGGTGTTGTGTGGGATGTAAAGGTTTGGGTGGTGTGGAGAGGTAAGGTTTGGGTGTGGTGTGAGAGAGGTAGGTTAGGGTGTGTGAGGTAAGGTTTGGGTGCGTGTGGGAGCGGTAAGGTTTGGGTGTGTGTGAAGAGGTAAGGTTGGGTGGGGTGAAGAGGTAAGGTTTGGGTGGTGCGGAGAGGAAGTTTGGGTGGTTTGAAGAGGTAAGGTTTGGGTGGAGTGGAGAGGTAAGGTTTGCGTGGTTTGTGGAGAGGTAAGGTTTGGGTGGGTGGAGAGGTCAGGTTTGGGTTGGTGATGGAGAGGTAAGGTTTGGGTGGTGTGGAGAGGTAAGGTTTGTGTGGTTGTTGAAGAGATAAGGTATGGGTGTTGTGGAGAGGTAAGGTTTGAGGTTGGTGTGACGAGGTAAGGTTTGGGTGGTGTGGAGAGGTAAGGTTTGGGAGGTTGTGAAGAGGTAAGGTTTGGGTGGTGTGGGAGTGTAAGGTTTGGGTGGTCTCGTGCGAAGAGGTAAGGTTTGGGTTGGAGTGGAAGGTAGGTTGGGTGGTGTGGAGAGGTTAAGGTTTGGGTTGGTGTGAAAAGAGGTAAGGTTTGGGTGGTGTGGAGAGGTAAGGTTTGGGAGGTGTGAAGAGGTAAGGTTTGGGTGGTGTGGAGAGGTACGGTGTGGGTGGATGAGGAGAGGGTAAGGTTTGGGTGATGTGTGGAGAGGTAAGGTTTGGGTGGTGTGAAGAGGTTAAGGTTTGGGTGGTGTGGAGAGGTAATGTTTGGGTTGTGTGAAGAGGTAAGGTTTGGGTGTTGTTGGAGAGGTAAGGGTTTGGGTGGTGTGGAGATGTAAGTTTGGGTGAGTGTGAAGAGGTAAAAGGATTGTGTGCGTATTATCGGACCAATTTTTTTTTTAATTTAACCTTTTAGGGTGGATCTGCGATTTATTGTACTGTTTGGGTTTTGTGGTAGAGGTAAGGTTTGTGTGGTGTGAAGCGTAAGGTTTGGGTGGTGTGAGAGAGGTAAGGTTTGGGGTGGTGTGGAAGAGGTAAGGTTTGGGTGGTGTGAACAGGTAGGTTTGGGTGGTGTGGAGAGTATGGTTTGGTGGTGTGAGAGGGTAAGGTTTGGGTGGTGTGAATAGGTTATGGTTTGGGGGTGGGTGTGGAGAGGTAAGGTTTGGGTGGTGTGAAGAGTAAGGTTTGGGTGGTGTGGAGGGATGGTAAGGTTTGGGTGGTGTGAAGAGGTAAGTGTTGGGTGGTGTGGACGAGAGGTAAGGTTTGGGTTGGTGTGGAGAAGGTAAGGTTTGTGGGTGGTGTGGAGAGGTAGGTTGGGGTGGTGTGAAGAGGTAAGGTTTGGGTGGTGTGGAGAGGTAAGGATTGGGTGGTGTGAAGAGGTTAAGTTTGGGGGTGTGGCAGAGGTAAGGTTTGGGTGGTGTGAAGAGGTAGGTTTGGGTTGTGTGGAGGGTAAGGTTTGGGTGGTGTGAAGAGGTAGGTTTGGGTGGTGTGGAGAGGTAAGGTTTGGGTTGGTGTGAAGGGTAGGTTTGGGTGGTGTGAAAGAGGTAAGGTTTGGGTGGTGTGGAGAGGGTAAGGTTTGTGTGTGTGAAGAGGAAAGGTTTGGGTGGTGTGAAGAGGTTAAGGTTTGGGGTGGGTGTGAAGAGGTAAGGTTAGGGTGGTGTGGAGTGGAGGTTTGGCGTGGTGTGGAGAGTAAGGTTTGGGTGGTGTGAAGTGGTAAGGTTTGGGTGGTGTGGAGAGGTAAGGTTTGTGGTGTGTGGAAGAGCGTAAGGTTTGGGTGGTGTGGAGAGGTAAGGTTTGGGGTGGTGTGATGAGGTAAGCGTTTGGGAGTGGTGTGGAGAGGTAAGGTTTGGGTGGTGTGGTGAGGTAAGGTTTGGGTAGTGTGGAGAGGTATAAGGTTTGGGTGGTGTGGAGAGTTTAGGTTTGGGTGGTGTGGAGAGGTTAAGGTTTGGGTGGTGTGGAGAGGTAAGGTTTGGGTGGTTGTGAAGAGGTAATGGATTGTGTGGTGTGAAGAGGTAAGGTTTGGGTGGTGTGGAGAGGTAAGGTTGGGGTGGTGTGGGAGAGGTAAGGTTTTGGGTGGTGTGGAGAGTAAGGTTTGGGTGGTGTGAGAGGTTAGGTTTGGGTGGTGTGGAGAGTGTTAAGGTTGGGTGGTGTGGTGGGTAAGGTTGGGTGGTGTGGGGAGAGGTTAGGTTTGGTTTAGTGTGGGTGAGGTAAGGTTTGGGTGGTGTGGAGAGGTTAAGGTTTGGGTGTGTGGAGAGGTAAGGAGTGGGTGGTGTGTGAGAGGTAGTTTTGGGGGTGTGGAGAGGTAAGGTTTGGGTGGTGTGGCGAGGTAAGGTTTGAGGTTTGGTGTGGAGAGGTATGGTTTGGGTGTGTGGAGAGGTAAGTTTGGTTGGTGTGGAGAGGTAAGGTTTGGGTGGTGTGAGAGTAGGTTTTGGGGTTGGTGTGAGAATAAGTTTGGTGTGGGTGGAGTGGTAAGGTTTGGGTGGTGTGGAGAGGTAAGGTTGGGTGGGTGGAGAGGTTAAGGTTTTGGGGTGGTGTGGAGAGTAAGGTTTGGGGGTGTGGTGAAGGGTGTAAGAAGAAGATTGTATTAAAAAATTTTTTATGAAATATTGAGATTTAACTGAAATTAAAGGTATTGTGTGAATATATTTTAAAAGAATGGATTGAGTAAGCATATCTAGCCTTAAATTCTCTATGGTAGGAAAATGATGTGTTAGTGTTTGAGGTTAGAGAGAGAAGAGTTACTTGGTGGGTTGACCTGAGATCTGTATCTGAAGTCAGTCAGGTAAGACTCGCCGAGCAGTTCTTGCTCGGAATATTTGTGCAGATGTCTAGACTTGACGAGACTGACAAGTGAATCTTTTGTTGTATTATGTAAAAAAATGTGGATTGTTGTGGGTATTAATGAAAATGAGGAATTACTTGGGTTATCCTGGTTAGAGTGAAGTGTGGGTATTGTGTCTTTTATGAATAAAAATTGATATCGAAATGGGAAAAAAATTGTGAAATAAAATGAGAAATGATATTGTGGGTATTGTTGTTGAACTTGAGATGCTGAAAAAAAAGTTTATAAGTTGTGGGTTGTGGGACGTGGGTGTTGTGGAACCTGGGAGCCGAAAGAAAGGTTATGGTGACACACCTGATTCTGTCTGTTGGCTTGTGTATGTGAGGTCATCATGTGACGTCACTGACCGCTGAGTACACACAGGTGGGGTGACGTCATGCATGCCACCACAGGTGGGGTGACGTTTCATGATGCCACCACAGGTGGGGGTGACCGTCATGCATGCCACCCACAGGTGGGGTGACGTCATGCTTGCCACCAAGGTGGGTTGACGTCATGCCTTGCCACACACAGGTGGGGGTTGACGTCATGCATGCCACCACAGGTGGGTTGACGTCATGCATGCCACCACAGGTGGGGTGACGTCATGCATGCCACCACAGGTGGGGTGACGTCATGCATGCCACCACAGGTGGGGTGACGTCATGCATGCCACCACAGGTGGGGTGACGTCTTGCATGCCACCACAGGTGGGTTGGACGTCATGCATGCAACACAGGTGGGGTTGCGTCATGAATGCACCACTGGTGGGGGTGACGTCATGCATGCCACCCCTGGTGGGGTGACGTCATGCATGCACCAAAGGTAGGGGTGACGTCATTGCATGCCACCACCAGGTGGGGGGTGACGTCATGCTTGCCACCACAGGTGGAACTACTTTGACGTCATGCATGCCACACCACATGTGGGGTGACGTCTGGCATGCACCACCGGTGGGGGTGACGTCATGCATGCCCACAGGTGGGTGGGTGAAGTCATGCATGCACACAGGGGGGGTGACGTCATGATGCCACCACAGGTGGGGTAGTCATGTTACATGTTTACATCCGTATTATTTAAGAGAAAGTACCATGCCCCACAGGGGGAACCCCAAAACTTGATCCGAGGAAGTGGAGCGGGGATTTTGGGATGGGGGGGGCAAGTAGAGAAGTGTGGGTGAGAGAGAGAGTGTTGATACGAGAGTTTAGAGATTACAAGAAATGGATTTTTTGGGGGAGGGGAATGGAGAGGGAGGTCTTGATCCAAGGAAGTAGAGCAGGAATTTCTGAGTGGCATAGAGGGTAGAAGTGGATGGTGGGAGGTGTGGGGGAGGGTGTTGATCCGAGGAGATGGAGAGCAAAAGAAAATGAATTAAAATAAATTCGAAAAATTCAGAAAAAAAATTCGTGGGAGGGGGGCGATCTCGCGGACGCTGCAGAAGGCGCTGCAGAGGGCGGCCGCAAGGCGCGGGTTAGGGCGCGGGCGGGCGAGGGTGGGCGCGGGCGGGCGCGGGTGGGGCGCGGGTGGGTGCGGACTGGGCGCGCGCGCGCGCACCGCTCGTGGCGGCGCTGTGTTGGGCGAGCAGGCACGGGGAAAGGTCGCCATTATCAGATAGGTGCAAAATTTCACACATAGGTGTGAAAAGCCTACGTCTTTGATTACACCCCTGAGCCGCCTACCTGTGTGTGTGTGGTGTGTGTGTGTTGTGTGTGTTACTCAACGATTTGTACTCACCTATTTGTGGTTGAAGGGGTTCGAGTCCTAGCTCCTGGCCCGCCTCTTCACGGTATGCTACTAGGCCCTCTCTCTCCCGCCCATGAGCTTTTAGCAAAACCTCGTCTTATAACTGTGTATGGTTCCTGCCTCCAATACGTCATTTTCTAGGCTATTCACTGCCTTTCATCTCTATGACTGAAGAAATACTTCCTACTATCTCTCTGACTCATTTGCTGTTTTCAACTTACAATTGTGGCCTCTTGTTTCTGTGTCCCCTCCCTGTGGGAACTTCCTGTCTTTGTCAACCTTGTTCTATTCCACGCAGTATTTTATATGTCGTTATCATGTTCCCTGACACTCCTGTCCTCCAGTGTCGTCAGGCCGATTTCCTTAATCTTTCTTCATAGGACTTTCCCCTTAGCGTGTGGGTGTGTTTGTGTGTGTGTGTGTGTGTGTGTGTGTGTGTTGAGTGTGTGTGTGTTGGGTTGTGTGTGTGTGGTGTTGTGTGTGTGTGTGTATGTGTGTGTGTAGTGTGTACTCACCTAGATGTACTCACCTAGTTGAGGTTGCGGGGTCGAGTCGAGCTCCTGGCCCGCCTCTTTCATGATCGCTACTAGGTCACTCTCCTGAGCCGTGAACTTTATCATAACCTCTGCTTAAAGCTATGTATGGATCCTGCCTCCACTACATCGCTTCCCAAATACTATTTCCACTTAATGACTACGCTGTTGGCTGAAGAAATACTTTCTAACATCCCTGTTGATTCATCTGTGTCGTCAGCTTCCAACTGTGTCCCCTTGTTACTGTGGCAATCTCTGGAACATCCTGAACTTGTCCACCTTGTCAATTCTTCAGTATTTTTTATGTCGTTTTCATGTCCCCCTATCTTCCTGTCCTCAGTGTCGTCAGGTTGATTTCCCTTAACCTCTCTCGTAGGACATACCGTAGACTGGGATAGTCTTGTTGCAAACCTTTGCACTTTCTTCTCGTTTCTTCACGCGTGCTTGGCTAGGTGATGTGGGTTCCAAACTGGAGCCGCATACTCCAATATGGGGCCTACGTACACGGTGTACTGGGTCCTGAAATGATTCCTATTAAATGTCGGTATGCCTGTTCTGAGGTTTGCTAGGCGCCCATACGGCAGCAGTTATTAGTGATTGCGCTTCAGGAGATGTGCCTGGTGTTATACTCGCCCCAAGATCTTTTTTCTTGAGTGAGGTTGTAGTCTCTGACCCCCTAGACTGTACTCCGTCTGCAGCCTTCTTTGCCTTCCCATCTTCATGACTTTGCACTTGGTGGGATTGAACTCCAGGAGCCAATTTGGGCTGGACCAGGTCTGCAGCCTGTCCAGATCCCTTGTAGTTCTGCCTGGTCTTCGATCGAGGGGAATTCTTTATCAAACTTCACGTCATCTGCAAACAGGGACACCTCAGGTCTATTCCTTCCGTCATGTCGTTCACAAATACCAGAAACAGCAGTGGTCCTAGGACTGACCCCTGCGGGACCCGCTGGTCACAGGTGCCCACTCTGACAACTCCACTTTCCATGACTCGTGCTGTTTTCCCTGACAAGTATTCCCTGATCCATTGTAGTGCCTTCCCTGTTATCCCCTGCTTGGTCCTCCAGTTTTTGCACCAATCTCTTGTGGAACTGTGTCAAAACGCCTTCTTGCAGTCCAAGAAAATGCAATCCACCCACCCCTCTCTCTCTTGTCTTACTGCTGTCAACCATGTCATAGAACTCCAGTAGGTGTGTGTGTGTGTGGTTTTGTGTGTGTGATGTGTGTGTGTGTGTGGTGTGTGTGTGTGTGTAAGGGGTGTGTGTGTGTGTGTGTTTTGTGTGTGTGGTGTGTGTGTGTGTGTGTGTGTGTGTGTGTGTGTGTGTGTTTTTGTGAGTGTGTGTGTGTGGGTGTGTATGTGTGTGTGTGTGTATGTGTGTGTGTGTGTGTGTTTTATGTGTGTGTGTGTGTGTGTATGTGTGTGTGTGTGTATGTGTGTGTGTGTGTGTGTGTGTGTGTGTGTGTGTATGTTTTTTGTGTGTGTGTGTTGTGTGTGTTAGTTTTTACCATTTTGTCCTAGGACATGTCGATTAGACACTAGGCCCGCTGAATATGCTAGTGTTGTGTGTGTGTGTGTGTGTGTAGTGGTGGTTTTGTTGTGTGTGTGTGTGTGTTGTGTGTGTGTGTGTGTGTGTGTGGGTGTTTTGTGTGTGTGTGTGTGTGTGTATGCATGCGTGTGTGTGTGTGTGTGTGTGTGTGTGTGTACTTACCCAATTGTACTCACCTAATTGTGTTGCAAGGGTCGAGACTCAGCTCCTGGCCCCGCCTCTTCGCTGATTGCTACTAGGTCCTCTCTCTCTCGCTTCCTGAGCTTTATTCATACCTCTTCTTAAAACTATATATGGTTCCTGCCTCCAATACTTCACTTGTTAGGCTATTCCACTTACTGACTACTCTATGACTGAAGAAATACTTCCTAACCTCCCTGTGATCGTTGAGTCTTCAGCTTCCAATTGTGACCCTTGTTCCTGTGTCCCCCTCTCTGGAACATCCTATCTCTGTCCACCTTGTCTATTCCCGCAGTATCTTGTATGTCGTTATCATGTCTCCCCCGATCCTTCTTTTCTTCAGTGTCGTCAGTCCGATTTCCCTCAACCCTTTTCCCCTCTTTCGACTTTCCCCCTGGCTCTGGATTTGCCTTGTTGAAAATCCTTTGTACTTTCTTAATTTCCCTGACGTGTTTTGACCAGGTGTGGGTTCCAAAACTGGTGCTGAAACCTATTTGGGGCCTAACATACACAGTGTACAGGTCTTAAACGTTTCCTTAAAAAAGGTATGAAAAGCTATTCTCGGGTTTTTTGCCGGGGCCCCTTTGTTTTGCTGCGCAGTTATTTGGTTGATGTGGCCTCCGGTGACATGCCGGTGTTAGGGTTAACCCCAAGGTTTTTCCTTCCCGAGTGAGGCCCGTAGTCTTTGCCCCACCTACCCCTATCTCTGTCTGCGGTCTTTTTTGCCCCTCCCCAATCTTTAATGACTTTGCATTTGGAAAGGAAATTGTTTTTTGAGAAGCCAGTTTTGGACCACTTGTCCAGCCTGTCCAGGTCTTTTTTGCAGTCCTGCCCATCCTCACCCAAATTTAATTTTTCTCATCAATTTAACATAAATCTGGGTTAGGGACATTTAAAGAGTCTTTTCCTTCCATAAATGTCGTTGCAAAAGTAAAAAAAAAAGGTCCTTGAACTGCCCCTGTGGGCCCCCCGCCCGTCCGGGGGCACCCACTGTGAAAACCTCTTCACGTACAATGACCATTTTGCTGCCCCCCCTTAAGGTATTCCTTGATCCATTGCAGTCCCCTCCCGTTAAAATGCCCCTGATCCTCCAGTTTCTGCACAAATCTCTTGGGGGGAAAACTGTGTAAAAGGGCCCCCTTCCGGGCGTCTAAAAAAAACCCCAATAAAACCCAAACCCCTCTTTTCTCGTGTCTTATTCTGTTCCCTTTGTCAAAAAAACTCCAGGAGGTTTGTGATACAAGATTTGCCTTCCAAGAAACCATGCGGGTTTTTTCATTTATAATTTTTTCCGTTCCATTTTTTCCCCGATCACTCTCCTCCGAAAAATTTTCCATGACTTTGCAAAACAATACATGTCAGGACACAGGTCTGTATTTTTGGGCCCCCTCTTTTTCTTTTTCCTTTCTTAAATATGGGGACTACATTTGCTGTCTTCCATTCTCAGGTAGTTGCTCATTTTAAAGGGGATGTTTGAAGATTGGGGTTAGGGGCACGCACGCATCTCCGCTCCTTTTAAGGCCCCCAGGGGGGAGATTTTTCCCGGGCCCCCAAACGCCTTTGAGGTATCAAGGTCACCTTGCAGCTTTTTTTCACCTCCCCCTGGGGTTTGTTCGTTGTCATCCAACACTTGTTGGTAAAATTCCCCTCTTGATTTTTCCCTTCTGTGCTGTCTTCCCAGACCCCTTTTTCTGCTTTTCTGAAAAAACTTCCTAAATCTTTGTATGCTCCTAAACATACATCCTGATAAATTCCTGTAAATTTTCCCCCCCTTCTTTTCCTTAACTGGTCACCTGGTCTTTGACTGTTGTTTTCCCCTGATGTGGCTTTAAAAACGTTTGGGGGTCATTCTTGATTTTCGTTGCTTGTAAATTTTTATACTGTTGCTGGGCCTTCCCCCCTTTCCCCTGTGCATATCGTTCCTGGGCTCTGCGCCCTGACTCCCTTTTTTCGCGTGTTCTCTGCCTTCTGTATTTTTTCCCATTCTCCATTGCACTTTGTTTTTGCCTCCTTACACTGTCGGGAAAAACCGGGGGCTCTTTCTGGTTTCCCTTTTTCTGTTGTTTTTGGGAAAAAACCCTTTTCCAGGGCCCCTTGCATTTTGTTTGTTACAATTCCATCATTTCGTTTTTTTTGGTTTCCCCTCCCATTCTCTGTCCCCAGGCCCTCCCTCAGGAAGTTCCTAAACCCCAATGTACCCCCTCTTTTATAGTCGGGGTTTTTTCCCATTAAACTCCTGTTACTCTCCCCACTTGCAGCCCTACTATATTTTTCAAAGCACAGAACCACTTTGGTCGCTACCCTCCCTGGGGACTCTTCAAATAAATGTCCCCCAATGTCTAAAACTGCCCAGGGTGAACACAAGGTCCAATCTTGGGGTTTCACCCTCCCCTTTTCATTTGGGGGTTTGGGGTCCTTAAAAATTTTGGGTGCATGAGGTTTTCCAGCACCAACCCCCAACATCTTGGCTCCCCCTTTGTTTCAGGACCCCCATGGGGTTTCCATTTTTCCCCAAGTAAATTTCCCCGGGGTTTTGAAACCCCCCATAACCAGCAATTTTGGGCTCTGCGGGATAAATTCTTCTTCCCCACCTCAAAAAAGTGTGTCCCCCATTGCTTGTTGCTCTCTTTTATTCCTCTCTTGGCCTCCTGCAGTTCTGTGGGGGAAATTATACATCACTGCAATGACCATTTTGTTTTCCCCGAGACTGAAATGAAACCTACAAATGTAGCCTTTTTTCCTTTTCCCCCGTCTCATCTACCCTTTCCCAAATTTCTCAAATTTTCCCATCTTTTTTTTTATAAGCAGGAAAACCCCAAACCTCCCCCCCCTGCCCCTTTCTATCTTTCCTCATAAATCGGGGAAATCCTGGTGGGAAGATTGAATCTGTTATTGCCCTCTGTGAGTTTTTTTTTTCTGTAACTGTTTATGATGTCGGGGGGATTTCTCATTTTTTCTTTCTTGCCTTTTCCCCCATGTTTTTTTCATTAATCCATCTGCATTTGGTCCCAAATTTCTTCAACTTCTGTTCAAAATACTGAACGTGGGGGGGTTGAAACAGAGGGATCAGGTGTGAGGGTTGGGGTTTGGATTTTTTCGTTGCCTTGGGGGTGTCTTTGGCTGGAGCCCCTTCTGCGGGTGTTTCTGGGGGGTGTGCTTTTTCCTTCCACTTGTTTTTGGGTTTTTCTGTTTCTCCTTTTTCATTTCCTCCCATTTCCCCTTTTTCGTTTTTGAACTCCTTTTTCCCATCATTTCCCTTTCCCTCCTTATTCTGTCTAAATTGGGAGCTCCCACACTCATGAATTTCCTCCTGCCCTCAGCCGTGCTTTCTCCGGCAGGATCATGGTTAAAGGTTTGATTATGCCTTGAAAATTACTTTAGAGGCCGTTTCCCTTTTCTTTGTAAAACCACCCAATTCCCCAAAATTTGCCCCCTGGGTCATGCCCCCCTCGCCTATCACCTTCATGATACCTTCAATCCCCTTTTTTTCCCCCTTTCCTTTTTTTCATAAAAGTTTTTCCCCTTTAGCTTCGTCTTGCCCTAGATAAAAAACGGAACTCCCCCCTTTCAACCCCCCCAAAGGGGCCCCCATTTTTCATCCTTAAGTTGGGTTTTTGTTTTCCCTTCCCCTGCAGTTTCCCCTTTCCTTTGGCCCCTTTCCCCAGTATGGCCCCCATGCTCCAGGTTTTTCCTTCCCCCGCTCAAAAAAACCCGTTCCTGGGCCCCCCCAGGTGTTGGGAAGTTTCCCCGAAAATGTACTAAATTCCTTTTAATGTCTTTTCCCAACCCTCCATTCTTTTTCCTAGTGTCCCCTGTCTTTGTTTTTGGGCCCCCTGTTTGGGGTTTTACAGGACCCCTGCTACAGTTTAGTTTCCATGCCCCATTTGAAAAAAATTTTCTGTGTTGCTGTTTGTCATTGCCAATGTACTTCTGTAATATTTTTGTCCTTTGCTGTTTCAATGTCTCAGCTCCTCTTCTAATCTGTTTATCTTGGGTTTTCCCGCTGCTGTGGATTTTTTGCCCTTCCCCCTTTTGCATTCTTTCCCGCAAACCTTCTTCCATCTTCGTTGCCAAAATCATTAGTCTCCTTCCCCAAATCCCTTTCCCCCCTTTTTTTTTAGCTCCCGCCTCCCAAATTCCCTCCCTCCCAATTCGTCCTTTGAGCCCCCTTTTTCTCATCCTAGTTCTAGGGTTTCCCCCCCCTTTCTCCCCAAAGGAAGGGGGGGGGGGGGTTAAAGGGGGGGGAATAGATGGTTGGGGGGGGAGGGGATGGATGGTTTGGGGGGGGGGATGGTTATTGGGGGGGAAGGGAAATTGGAAAGGGGGGGGTTAGATGGTGTGGGGGGGGGTATTGGGTAGGGTTTAGTGGGTTAAAGGGAAGGGGAGGTGGTTTGGGGGGGGGGGGGTACTTGCTTTTAGAGGGGATGGATGGTTTTAGGGGAGAGGGGGGGGTTATTGGGGGGGAGAGGTTGTTGGGGGGGGGGGGGGTTTGATGGTTTGGGGGGTGGGGTAGGTGGCTAAGGTGAGGTGGTTAGGGGAAGGGGGGGGGGTGGGTTTAAAGGGGGGGGGGGGTACATGTTTTTTTTCAAGTGTATATGTGGCTTGTTAGTGTGTGTGATGTGTGGGAAGAGAGGGGTGGGTAAAGGGGGGGGGGGGGAGAAGGGGTGAGGACCTTTAGGGAAATAGGGGGGGGTGTGTGTATGGGATTGCAGGGGGGAGGGGGAAAAAAGGGGCAAGGGGAAAATGACCTGATGGGATATGTGTGTGTGTTTGGGTGTTTTACTCACCTAGTGTGTGCATTTGCATGGTGTACTCACCCATTTTTGGGTTTCAGGGGGCGAAATCCTTTGCTCCGGCCCTGAAAGTGTGTGTTTTTGTGGGGTGTGTATTCGCCTTGTTAAATTTGTACCATATTGTCCTTTGTGCAGTGTGTTTTGTGTATGGGGTGTATAGTGTTTGTTCGTGTTTTATGGGGGAGGTGTGGGGGAGTTAAGCTAATACATACCAGTAAATTTTGGGTTTAAAAAATTTTAAATTGCTACTTTTTTTTTATTTTTTTTTATTTTAAAACAATTTAAATTTCAAGGTTGGGAAAAAAACAAAAGAAACCCAATTTTTAAAACAAGGAAAACCAACACAGTAAAAACCCCAACCGGTGTCCCAAATTTCATTCATGTGAGAGACTTTAAAACCCCCAAATTTATTTTTAAAAATTGAGAAAATTTATCAAAACAGTCCCTTTATTTTTCCCAAATTTTAGCACACCCAAAAAGAGGTACAAAAAAAAACAGATAAGAGCAGCATGCCAAAACCACTTTTTACTTGCATAGCATTACGGGGGCTGGGTTAAAATTAAATTAAGATTAAAATTTTTCCTTTAAGAAATTCCCGTGATTAAAAAAATTTTAAAGTAAACAAGATTTTCTATAAAGCACAAAAGGGGTAAATTCAAAGAACCCGGGCATATGGTTTTCATTCAGTCATATGAAGGATTAGTTAGGTAGTGTATTTTAAAAAAAATTTTAAAATTAGATTTTTGGGTTTTTTGGTTTTTAAAATTTAAGGGGATATAAATTTTGGAAAAAACATTTAAGTTTTACAATTTTTTAAGGTTTCAGTTTTTTTCGTAAATTTTTTTGGGTTTTTGGGTGAGTAAGTGAAAATTTTAGAAAGGACTTGAATTTATAAACAGGGAGTGTTTCTTTTAATTTACAGGGAAAGAATTTTTTTTATTTTAGGGCCTTTTATGTGCATTTTAGGGTTTTTTCATACCCTGGGGATGGACTGGAGGAAAAACCCCCAAAGAAAAAGGGGAAACCCGTGCCTTTTGTTATTGGGCTGTGTTCTGTTGAGGTTGGGGAAGGGGATGTTTGAGGGGAGGGTTAATAAAAGATTTTAAATGTTCTATGTATGTAATTTGGTGCATAATTAAGTATGGATGTTTTTTATGGTGAGTAGGTTTAGTGTATTTAATTTTTGGTGGAGTGTGGCCGATTTAGTCCATGGTTTTACCCGAAAATAATGGAAACTTGTTTTATAAAAAACGATTTGGAAAAAAAATATGAATATTTTCCCTTTGGTTTTTTATAAATTAGATTCATTTTTAATTAATAAAATTTGGTTAGAGTTTAATAATACTTTGGGCAAATAAAAAAACCTTATTTCTTGCTTACAATGATTTTTTTGGTGGGGTGTCATGAGGGCGTCTAGTGGACCCCGCGGGCCTACTGCAGTGTTCCTCTTTTCCCTTTTTGAGTCCGGTATTGTCCCCCGTCAGGGGTTTTTTTTGTGTGGGGTTTTACTTTTGGGGGTGGGGTCTAAGCCCCTTTTAAAAGCCTTCCCTTTTATTTATTACTTTCATTTGTTCCTTACATTTTGGAGTAGTTTACGAAAGGGGGGTTTTTTTGGGAAATTTTACAACTCCCCAAAAGGGTTGTTTTGCAAAATATATATTATATAATATATATAAATATATATACTATATATATATAAAATATATATATATATATAAATATTTATAAGGGAAAAAGGGGGGGCAAAAAAAAAGGGGGGGGCAAAGGGGAAAGGGGGGCCAAAAAAGAGACAAGAGACTCTGAAAATAGTCAGAACCCCCCCCCAAACCCGCTTTTAGATAAGTGAACCCCATTCCTGGCAAACCTTCCTTACTACCCTTTAAGAGGGCCCCAAATTTTTCTATTTGATGGTGCTAACCAACGAAAAACCCAAAAAAGGGATCCTTAGTCTTTGTCCATCCCAAATTTAAAAACCAAAAATTCTCCTCAACAAAAAAGCTATTTTTTACAAGGTTCCCCCCTTCTTTGTAATTATGCCATGCTAAAACCCATGCCTGCTAACACAAGTCCTCATTCCTACACCTGCCAAAAAGTTGCCTCCAGAACTGAGGAAAAATAAGATTGGGTTTCCCATTGGCCCTTCCCAAATGTCAAGACGGCTAACAATATCCAAACACCCAGCCTCAAGGGAAAACACCCCAAGGTCTGCCTTTTTCTTCCTGTCTCTAGGGAAAAAATACACCCCCTTGGGGAAACCCCAGGTATTTTATTTCGGGTGTGTAAAACCATCATCCCCGTCCATTATGGGGTTCTTGTAAAACTAAAAATAACCACTTGAGTCAAAAAAGGATATTAAATAACGCAGCTTGAAGGGGAGAAGCCCATTAAGTTCCCTTTTGGGGAAAAAAGAGAAAAATGATTTGGTTTAATGAGCAATTCCCATGAAGAACGGAAGTGTACAATGATTTAACCTTTCGACTTGAAGTTGAAAAGAAGGGTTACATCTCTGGACAGGACGAAATTTATGGGCAGACCACGCGGCCACTGCCCTGCTCATCTAGTAGTAAATAAGCACCTAGGTGCTGCTTGATTGCTAGAGGTCACATCCTGGGAAGAGCAGCCTTTTTCCACAACTAGAACTAAGACGAGTTGGGAATAGAGGACTGGATCTTGTCTATAAAGTGAGGTGACATAAATATGCATCCTTCTGCCCTCCAAGCTGAATTATTTGCTCCTGATACCTTAATTGTTACTTATCCTCCTTTCACTATGCATATTGTATTTTTTTGAGATGGTAATAAACATAACTACTGTAATACACATATTTTTTTTAAATAATAGTCTTTATTGTAGGGTTAGATTAGGTTCCATAAACCTATGAAACCATATTTTTAAACACAAATAAACAAATTAAAACAGAACTGCCGCATTATATTTGGCAACGAGGTGGTTAAGAAAAAACATCAGTATGAACGTTAATCATTCAAGGTGCGAGAATGTGCTGTTAACTGTGCCTATCATCATAATCATTCTAATCTACTCGAAGCATGATTGTAACATGAGTGTGTCAGAGACCAGACACATTCAGGTTAAAATGTCCAACAGAAAATAAGATAAGATAAGATTTTCTTCGAATTTTTAACCCAGGAGGGTTAGCCACCCAGGATAATCCAAGAAAATCAGTGCGTCATCAAGGACTGTCTAACTTATTTCCACTGGGGTCTTCAGCCTTGTCCCCCAGGATGTGACCCACACCAGTCAACTAACACCCAGGTACCTATTTTCTACTAGGTGAACAGGATAACAGGTGTAAGGAAACATGTCGAAATGTTTCCACCCTGCCGGCAATCGAACCCGGGCCCTCCGTGTATGAAGCGAGAGGTTTAGCCACCAGGCCACTGGATGAACGATTGTGTAAATTGACAGTGAGAAAGACTATTATTTTTTCTGTTCAAGCAGTGTATTTCTTACTGTCCAGTAAGGCATATACCTGTGGAAATCAATTTCCCAAAATTATATTGTTTATTTTTTATAATGTAAATATACGTGATTAATGCATTACTGTTGTTCTAAAATGTATTTTGAAGAAGAGAACCAACAGGGAACCTCTGCGCCTGCACCAGTGGGCAGAGGGGAGGTCGAGACGGGGCATCGGGAGTCTCGTTGGGGGTATAGGCCTGGGAGAGTGTGCTAGTTAGCATGGAACCGGGAAATTGGGAGTTCTGATGGTCGAAACGTGATTAGTGGTCCCCCTTCATAATAGGAAGTGTCGTAACTATTCCTAATGAAGAGTGAAGGAACGTAATTTGCGGGACCACTATAACCAGGTGGTAAAATTAGTAAATAGTGAGGGACGCTAAGCCGGGTACGATGGGGCATGCCATGAGGAGTGTTCGGGGAGAAGATTACCCGACTATTTAATCGATGCTCATCAAGCTCAGTTCTTAATAGAGCGACCTCTAACGTGTGTAAAATTCAAGAGACGTTAAGTGTCTGGAATTTTAGTGAAACCGTGAATTAAAAAAGTTAGGG
>NW_026507013.1:0-34293 GCF_026875155.1 Cherax quadricarinatus | reverse complement strand
CACCAGTAATCGAAGACCCAAACACAACAAAAAGGACACAGGGGATGGGACTGACACTCTGAGCTCATTACTTTAAATACGGCAGCAAGTCTTGGACATGGACACAGAGGAACAAAATAAAGGAGCACGAAAAAACGGATACCAACAATAACTTTAGGACAACGGGAAATAAACAGAGGGAAAACACTTGAAAAAGATTATGCGGACCTAGCGATGAAATAGAACAATTAATAGAGGAAAATAAAGAAGAAAACTAATCCAAGAACAAGAAACGGAATTACAAAATAATAACTAAAACAATTAGGACATTAGTTGAAAAAGTGGCCAAATTTAGAAAAAACAGAAAGACTACAAAACTAGGCAACAAAAACGAAACAACAGAATACACAGGGCAAATAGATTACTATAGTTAATTATCAAACGCAACAATTATGGGAATGGTCTTATAACAACAACTACTACAAACATAATAACATATTCTGAAAAATCATTATTATAATCAGAAACCACTGTACAGAAATAATAATGTTTTTTGGGACAAGGAACCTAAACAAAAATTGGAGGGATAAGAAAATTGGCCTGGCTTGCTACCACCTGCAGTCACAGGACTGCCATCCCACGAGCTTCCCTTTTGTGGGGCGAGGGAACGGAGATGGCAGACCAGAGGCCCTATGCTTCTCCTGCGAGCCCCCCCGTGAGGGTTAGGGGACTGTGGCTAAGGGCTAGGGACACTTGATCCTCCAAAGATGACGGGGTTCTTGTACCTCCTCCCATGGGGACTAGGTCTCGTGACATCCCCAGATTGGGCCAAGGCCGGGGTCACAACTATTGGAAAGACCTGGGCCGGGAGTATACCGGCGATAAAAAAAAAATTGGAGGGATCAACAAGGAAACCTTCAACCCTGGAGATACCAAACACGATGACCCAAGGGGAAGGAACTCACCCAAACCTTGGAGGAAATTGGTGAATTCAAGGACCTCTTATGGGATATGGAAAAGAAGATACTAAGTAAAGGCCTCACTGACTCTCTCTCTCTCTGTGCTGACCTTCAACTGGCAGGATCTTTGAGGTCCTTCTCCTTCTTTTGGGGCGTCATGTGTGCTCCAGGGGACAAACATCCATTCATAAGTGATTGGGTGTCCACTTAATGACCGCCCTTCAGTTTTTGGTGAAGGGACATATATTCCAGGCATGGCTTCCACCTGCTCCTTCTGCATTTATGAAATTCCACACAAGGGACGGCATCGTGGAGTTCGTCCGCGAGGCCAGCTGTCAGTGTGCCACAGGCAGTGTGTTACTCAGTTCCTCAAGCTTCAAACTCCGTGCACACGAGGGCTGGGATCTTCAACAACTTTGGGGTCCACCAGGACGCTGACATTGTCCCTAGGGGGAGCTCTCATCGGCGGCTAATGGAGTCATCGGCTTCTTGGAACTCTTGGGGTGGGTCGATGGTGCTAATGTGCAAGCAGCAGATTCCGGGCAACTTTGCAGCTGTTTGCAATATGCTGTCTACCGAGGAGAGACAGGCACTAGCAACATCTAGTTGTTGGGGCATGAATGAATTCCCTGCTATGTTTGTTACTGCTCATTTACTCTTGTAATTGTCTATAAAGAATGTAATCATGTGATAACGTTGTTTATCATTCATTACCTTTGAAACTTGTCAAGATTTTGACAGCCTCTACCTGGAGCTCATTACCTTTTGTAACATCTCATGATTAATGTGTTTATGATTCATTACCTTGCAAATTATTCATGAGTGTGACCAGCTTACCTGGGCTTCATTACCTTTGTAACTTGGTCATTGATTATGACAGATCTAGTTCATTACCTTTGTAACTGCTCAGCTATCAAAACTTTGGAGTTCGGTCCTGGACCAATTATGTACTCTGTAAACTTTTGACTACCGCCACGGATGGGTATGGGGGTGCATAATAAAATATTAAACTAACTAACTAAGTAAAGGCCTATATGTTGGTACGGAACCCAACGGATAGGCAACTAGAGAGAAACAATCATCGAAAACAACCACGAAACTACAGAGGCAAATGAATGAGATTTTGGACTGAGCATTTAACTGGGGACATGACAGGCAGAAGGACTGGGAGAAGATTGGGGGCTAGAGCACTCCTTGTCAGTACTACGGGAAATAATAATCCAGTAAAGCCCCCAGACTCTAAAGGAGCGCTGAGAAAAATGCCAAGGATTCAACAAGAAGACTGGGAAAATTACCAGAAAACTGAGGAAGAATAAGGATAAAGAAACACCTAAGACCGAACCTCAAAAGAATTAGCCTTGGAACTGGAACTGAGGGAGGATCTTGTATTTTCTAACGCCGATAAAGGTTCGGAGATTGTAGTGTTCAAAGAGAAAACTATAGAAGAGCCGGGATTAAACATTTGAAATAATAAGGAAACCTATTTTAAGACCTGGATAACCCGGAACAGGACATGGCAAGAAATCATAGAATAGAAGCAATGAAGGCCAAATGGGGTTTATGAATGTAGCCTTTGGGATTCACTTTTTAAAATTTAAATAAAAGTCACTAGCATGTAATTCTTGCCTAAAACTCATAATGATTTGGACACGGTACGTCAGGGTGTTTGCAGCACCAACCAAGGCCACTAGATAAAATGATGACGGTGATATTAATGCCACTTTTGAAGTTTCTCCCTGACAGATTGAAAGATTACGACACATTTCCTGAAAATCCTAGAGACGCGAGGGAAGAAGAACGGAAAAAGCCCAGACAACTAAGACTGGTCTCCACATCGACATAGAGTCGCTATATCAACCATACCCCAGGAGGAAGCAGCAGTAACAGTGGCGGACTGCTAATGCCGAAAACCTGGGACAAGATCAGAAACAGAACTCAAGGAATTGCGAATACGAATTCCACCTACAAAAACTAGTGAGAGAAGACCTTCTACATATAATGCAAGACACAATTCCAAAGTTTGATCATGTGGTGTACAGGACAGAAGATGGGCACACAACAGGCGCGCGCTGTAGTGTAGCGTTGCCGAAATATTTGCCACACTGTAAGTTAGAACGAAACTCGGCCAGACTCCAGCCCACATCTACACTACTTTACAAGAGGTATATTAATGACACTTTTGTACTCATCGAGGGAGGAGATGAAAGCTTATAAAGATTAGTGGATTGGGCAATAGGCTCACCCTTCACTCAGATTCACTTCGGAATCTAATGACAAGGAATTGCCATTTCTGGACTCCCAGGTTTTCCTCAACGTTTGTTAGTTTAATATGTTTATTATGCACCCATACCATCCTGGGGGCGGAGCCTTCAAAAAGATTACAGAGGTTTACATAATTGGTCCAGGGGACTGGACTCCAAAGTTTTTGATATGCTGAGCAAGTTTACAGAGTAATGAACTCACTATTTACAAGGTAATGAACTCCAGGTAGGTCTGGTCACAATCATGACAAGTTACAAATGTATTTACAGATTTACAGAGGTTACGTAATGGGTCCAGGATGGGCACCAAAGTTTTGATAGCTGAATCATAGGTACATAAGGTAATGAGCTCACAAGTTACAAAGGTAATGAATTCTGTAAGAATGGTTTCTTACGTTTATACATTTGGCTACAATCATTGACAAATTCTAGTGTAATGAACAATCCACACTTTCCCACCGGTGACAACTGTAATAAGTTATTGATTTGCAATTTTGATGTTGAGACACACAACACACACACACAAACACACACACACACAACACACTCACACTTTAGTTTAAAATCACTATTATTCAAATTCAAAGTTTATTCTCTTTAAGGATTACAATGCTGAGTTTACAGAATTTGGTATGTGTGGTTATACGTGCATTCGTTAAATAATGATTAGAGAGTGTACCACCTAGAACACCTAGCATGGCTAGGATTTCGGGCAGACTTAGTTTAATTCTTTATTTTAAATATTACAAATTATGAGTGTAAGTTGGTATTTGGGCATAAGTGAATAAATACTAGTTTGTGAGTTTAGCAATGTTGAATGATTTTGTTTTGGACAGTACATAGTTTCAGTTATTGGAGTTTCACAGAATTCATTATTTTAAGATTGAGATTAAATTCTGTTTATGGTCAAATGGATGAGTGAGTGTAAGGTGTAACCATCAGGTGTATTCGTGTAGTTAGTTGATGGGGTTGTATCAGGAGATAAGATGTTTCTAATGGTAGTTTTGAAGGATGATGAATGTGTCTGCAGTTTAGAGTTATCAGGTAGGTGTTCCAGATTTTAGGGGCCTTTGATATACATTGAAGTTTTTGTAAAGGTTTAGTTGGACACGGGGATGTCGTAGAAGATGTTGTGTCTGGTGTTATGCCTTGTGGTTTCTGTCACAACTATCAAGAAAAGCGTTTTAGGTCAAGGTGTTATTGGAGTTTAGGTCCTTAGATGTAGATTGCACAGTTAGGAAGTGTGATGTACTGAACAGGGAGTAAGTTTAGAATTTTGAAGTGTGGGGGGGGGTTGTTGCCAGGATGGGATTTTTTTTTTTTTTTTTCTTTTAGTGATTTTTCTTACTGCAGCTTTTGTTGGGTTATTATTGGCTTTAGGTGTGTTGCTGCAGTTGATCCCCAAGCACAAATTAGCATAGATGAGGTATTGGAATTAAATATGTGAGTGGTATAGGGTGAGAAGGGCATTTTGCGGAATGAGTTTCGTATTTGGAGAGGATCCCAACCGTTTTTGGATACTTTTTTGGTTATGTGTTGGATATGGGTGCTGAAATTCAGGTTGTTGTATAGGTATATGCTAGGAATTTGCCTCATTATGTCTGGTAATTAGAGTGTTGTCGATCTTAATGTTAATTTGTGCATCTCCTACTCTGCTACCAAAAATTATATAGTAGGTGTTGTCAGTGTTAAGCGTAAGTTTATTGGCTGTTCATCCAAGTCTCGATCTTTTGATACGCTCCTCGTTTACCAATAGGAGTTGAGGGTGGCAAGATTGGGTGAGAGATGACATAAGTCGGTCGTCAGCAAAAGAGAATGGGTTTCAGGTGTTGGGATTACGTTTGAAGATCATTGATGTATATGAGGAAGAGCGGGGGACCAAGGGACACTTCGGTCCTGCGGGACTCCAGTATCAAGTGGCCGTGTTGTTGATGCTGTGTCTTTTAATCGGTGACATATATACCTAATTAGTAAGCGTAAAATTTGAAATAAGCAAGCGCATGGCCTCTTATATCGTAATGGTCAGTTTGTGGAGTAGGATGCAGTGGCTACTGTGTATCAAAAGCTTTTCTTAGGTCAATAAAAAAAATTCCTAGTGATATTCTTATTTTCCATGGGCGTGTAAGCCACATCTAGCAATTTTTATGATTTGCATATTAGTGCTTTTATTTTTCCTGAATCAAATTGGAGGGTAGTTGTGTATGTTTTTGTGTGGGGGGGGGGCCGTTATAATTGAATATAGTTCCTGTCACGAGTTTCTCAAATTATTTTGGATAGCAATGGTAAGTTTGTTATTTGCCTATAGTTTGTTTACGTCTGTAGGGTCCCACCTTTGTTGTATTGGTGTAACCCTGCCATCTTGAGTAGTTTCGGAAGGTGCTAGTTTCTAGTGACTTGTTAAAAAAGTAATGAAATAGCATGCGAAAAGGACATGGGCCGCTCGTTGTACTGTAATTTGTGAGGACATGAGACAGATTCCCTGAGTTATTTTGTAAGTGACTTTATAATCTCGGTCGACTTCGGGCTCAGTTGGTGCAAGATAGGAAGAATTGGGAAATTCCCATCTAGGTAGTCCCCCCCGGGGCATGGGCATTGGTATGTGGATTTTATTGACGAGATTAGATCCTATGGTTGTGAAGAAGTCATTTATTGTTAGCTGTGTCAGTGGGATTGCTAGTGGTGTTTCATTAGGTTTAGTTAGGGACAATATTCTTGTTTTTTTCCCAGTTGTTGTGGGTTCCTCGTATTGAGAGAGTGTTTCCAAGGTCTTTTTTATTCTCCTCTAGTGTCTGTGGAATCTTACTGGAGTAGTATAGTTGTTTTGGCTTTTATTCTACTAGGAGGCCTGATGATTAGTGATTAAGAATAATCTATGTGTATTAAGCCCTGTCTGCTTTTATATTGGTGTTTCTTGTCAATGGATTTCAGAATGGTGCTGGTTAGAATGGGCAACAAGCCGTTGTTTGTGATCTGTTTCGTTTTTATAGGACAATGTTTGTTGTATAGTCTAACGTAATTGTTAAGAAAAATGTCTGTCCGTCATCAATACATTGGCTTGGAGGGAATTCTGTAGGCCAGTCAACAGTCTATAGGTTCAGCTGTGACTTTCCTTATTGAGGCCTCGTTCATGGAGTCTAAATGAGACTTTGTTATATTCAACATTAAATTTCAAATTCAAATTCAAATTCAAAGTTTATTTCTATAAGGTTTAAAATGCTGAGTTTACGAAATTTGGATTATTGTTTGGTTTACATGTAGTAAAATTGTGATTACGAGTGTCACTAGAACGCTTAGCTGGTTTCTGTAGGCATTTCGGGCATACTTAGTTTTATCTTAATTGTTAATTAGACCAGTGCCTGATGCAACTTTCGGTTATCTTTACTAGGAACGATTCGCCACACAGTGGCTTCATCAGTCATACATAGGAGAAATTGAAGAACAGGAGGAGAATGAGGGTAATCAGTCCCTCAACATTGAGTCGATGTGTTCAGTCTTCAATTTGAGTAGAATACGGCAGATGAGCGGAGGCAGCTTATAAACGTTGGCGGAGAGGTGTAGCAGTCATAGGTAGGTCACATTTGTTCAATGTGGAAAGTAGGTTGTGCCCACGAATTAGGCAAGCGAAGAATTCCTAAGTATTAAGATCCCAAAAAGTTGGGCACAACCCTACTTCCACATTGAACAAGTGACACTACCTATGACTGCTACACTCTCCTGCCATACGGTTATAAGCTGCTTCTCCGCTCATTCTGCCGTTATTTACTCAAGAATGATGGACTTGAAACACATCGACTCAAGGTTGGAGGGACTGATTACCCTCATTCTCCTCATGTCTTCACAGTTTCTCTTATGTAATCGTGGGTGATGAAGCACTGTGTGGCGAAACGTTCCTCAATAAAGATACCCAAGAGTTGCACATGTGTCTAATTATCCAAATGGTCGGTTCTCTGGAACATTCATCTACATAATCTTAATTGTAAAATATTACAAAGTATGAGGTAAGTTGGTATTATGGCTAAAGTGGACTAAATATAGTTTGTGAGTTTAGCAATGTGAATGCTTTTGTTTTGGCACAGTATAGTTCAGTATTGGAGTATCACGGATCTTATTTTAATGACTGAGATTAATATTTCTGTTTATGGTCAAATGAAGTGAGCGAGTGTAAAGTGTGGAAAACCACAGGTGGTATTCGGATGAGTTAGTGCCGGGGTGTATTCAGGGAGATAAGTTATTTTCGAATGTGTTTTGAGGTGATGAATGTGTCTGCAGTTCTAGAGTTCTCAGGTAGGTATTCCAGATTTTAGGGCCTTTGACATACATTGAATTTTTGTAAAGGTTTAGTCGGACACGGGAATGTCGTAGAGATGTTTGTTTCTGGTGTTATGACTGTGGGTTCTGTCACAACTTATCAAGAAAGCGTTTTAGGGTCAAGGTTGATGTAGAGTTTAAGGCCCTGTATATATAGATTGCACAGTAGTAAGTGTGGATGTACTGAACTGGGATTTAAGTTAGGATTTTTGAAGAAGTGGGGGGTGTGGCTGCCAGGGATGGGATTTAGTGATTATTCTTCTGGCTTTTGTTGGGTTATTAATGGCTTTGGTGTGTTGCTGCGTGAACCCCACGCACATAGATTGGTGAGGTATGGATAAATAAGTGAGTGGTATAGTCGTGAGAAAGGGATTTTGCGGCACGTAGTATCGTATCTGAGAGGATCCCAACCGTTTTGGTTACTTTTTTGGCTTATGTGCTGGATATGGGTGCTGGAAATCCAGGTTGTTGTCAAGGTATAAGCCTAGAATTTTTCCCCATTAAATTCTGGTAAATTTAGAGTGTTGTCAATCTACTGTTAATTTGTGCATCTCCTTGCTCTGTACCAAACATAATATAGTTAGGTTTTGTCAGTGTTAGCGTAAGTTTATTGGCTGTCAAGTGGTGGTTTACTAATGTTTGTCAGGGGAAGGGATAGGGTAAGTATGGTCTGTGTGCTATCTGTGATTATTCCTTGATTTAAGGGGGGCCTAGTATATTGGTCCATATGTGGTTATATGGTGTACTTGTCTCTGTGAGGCCTGGTTGGTTTATGTTATTGTTTGGTATGAGAAGTGTGTTGTTCATATGTGATGAAATCAGTTAAAGGTGATCATCTAGTATGCAAGGTTGATTGTTGAAGTCTCCAGCTAAGAGAAGGTGGTGCTATTCATTTGTCTGTTTGTTATTAGGGACTTAATATCTCACTGCACAATTTGGGATGTTTTGTGTGAGGTATCCGGTAAATAGGCACCGATTGTTATAGGTGCTTAAGGTTTTTTTACAGTAAATTAGCAAAAATGTATTCCCCATATTCATCAATAAAGGAAGTGGTGTAATTACAAGATAATTGGTTAAGAGTAATAGATTGCAATACCACCCCCAACTTGGTTTGGACTTTGCAGTTTGTGAATTTGCTGTGTATCCTGGTTGCGTGTGTGTGTGTGTGTGTGGGTGTTTGGGTCTTGTGTGTGTGTGTGTGTGGTGTGTGTGTGTGTGTGCGTGATTGTGAGTGTGGTGTGTGTGTGTGTGTGTGTGTGTGTGGTGTGGTGTGTGTGTGTGTGTGTGTGTGTGTGTTGTGAGTGTCAGTGTCAGTGAGTGTGTGTGTGTTGTGTGTGTGTGTGTGTGGTGTGTGTGTGTCTCAACAATCATATTTGCACCAATTAAACTTTCATTACAGTTGTGACCCGGGTGTGGACGGTGTGAATTTGCTATTACACTATAATTTGTTTGACTGCAGCCATGTATAACGGAGTAAACCATTTTACAGATTCATTACCTTTGTAACTTTGTGAGCACATTACCTTTGTACCTAGTTAGCTATCAAAACTTTGGGGGCCCAGTCCCTGGTACCCATTACGTACCTCTGTAATCTGTAAATACATTGTCGTAACTTGCCATGATTGTACCAGACCATGGCTTGTCTGACACGAGAACTTACTGAACCGTGTATGATGTCCCATTTTGCGTTTCAAGTGATTAACTTTACGCGCACTGTATGTTGTGACCGCTTTTACTCTTAACTGACTCGCCCTCCCCCCAACCGCTATAATATATTGCCTGATCAGCATTATCAAAACACTTTCCAGCCCGAAGCTACCACAGCTGACCTCACGGGACCCACACATTTTGTACTCCCCCCCACCCACCCCCCCCGTCTGGTAATACTTTTGACTACCGCCCACAGATGGGTATGGGGTGCTAATAAACATATTAAAACTAACTAACTACTGGTAGAGGGTTAGATATCTATTGTGTTCCTGCTTAAGCCAGGTCCCTTTTTCCCCCCAGGTAAGAATAATGCAGGAGGAAGGGTTGTCTGGTGATTCAAGGAGTGCCAGGAGGTCTCATCAGTGTTTGGCTTAAGGACCTGATGTTGTAGTTAGTACTGATAGACTTTTTATCATTGTTTAGGATAGTGCTGGCTTTGTGATGCTGTGTAATAAAGGCTCCAGTTATTTCCAATAGGTTTGATTGGGTGTGATTATAGGAGTTTAGATCAGGGTCAACGTGATCAATCATCTTCTAGGTTTAAATTATGGTTTTTTATATCCTGAGTTGTGTCTGTGTTGAGTTCTCTAGTACTGATTTATCTGTAGTGGTGGGAAGTTTGGACAAGTATATAGCTAGAGGATTTTGGTTCATATAGAGTATAGTCACTACTTACACATAATGAAGTTGATGTTGTTCTATGTGTTGTTTCTGGAATGAAACTAAAGTGTACAACTAGGTATAATAAACAGAATATAAAATAAAATAAAATTGAACAAAACTATTATTTATTATTAAAGATTAGCCGGTATTTTCCCGGCCCGGGCCTTTTCCAAGTGGTGGCCCGGCCTTGTGGGACTCCGCTCTTTAGGGAATGTCTGAGACCTAAGTCTTCCATGGGAGGAGCACAAGTCCCTCATCTTTGGGACCAACTGTCCCCAGGGCCTAGCCACAAGTTAGGCCTCTCTGGTCTGCCATCCCCACCCCAAGGGCGGCTAATGGGAATGAACAGTCTTATGTGCTAAAGTCGGGCTCAGGCACCTACCCTACCCTAGAAGGGTTAGGCATGGTGTCGATGAACAAAACTCTCAATTGTAATTGCACTAAGGTCTAATATAATGACTTTTGTGGAGTCTATGTTTTGAGACTAGAGTGAACTATAGTACAACGTAGGTTTAATCATAATATATAAAATACAAATTAAAAATAGCACAGTCTCTCACTAGTAATTGCACTTTGGTCTAATATAATTGAATTTGGTATTGGCTATGTATTGAGCCTTAGAAGTGAGCTATCTATAGTACTACTGAGTTTTAATCTATTAATATAAAAAAGGCCCAAGCCTCTCAATTGTAATTGCACTAAGGTTTTTTATAAGTTGTTTACAAGATTGAGGTTAACTAGATTGAAATTGACAGGTAAAATACACAAGTTAAGGTAGCAAAAGAATAATAAAAAAAATTATTAAAAATAAAAATGGCAATGACTTGGTTATAATATGCTGTAAGATGGTAGGTCAGGTTTATATAAAAGTTGTAGTTGAAAATACTAGTTAAAAATTATAGAATAAAAATGGTCAATAAAGAAGTTCTACAATAAGTTTGATCAATATAGTTTAAAGCAAAATTGGGCAATAATAGGGAGGTTAGAATAAAATTGGCAATTGAGTTAAAGTGAGGTAGAATTATTGTGGACAAGTTTTGTTAGTTTATAATAAAAATAGATGGAAACCAGTGATGCCAGTAGTTGAAAAAAAGGAGATAGATTCTGTGATATTAAACACTCAATTAATTTCTCCAAGGCCAATGTATTGATGATGGACAGACATTTTTTCTTAACAAATTACTTAGACTTACAAAAACATTGTCCTATAAAAACCGAAAAAAGATCACAAACAAACGGCTTGGTTGCCCATGGCTAACCAGACCATTCTGAACTCCATGACAAGAAACACCAATATGAAAAGCAATATAGACAGGGCTTAATACACAAAGATATTCTTAACACTATTCATCAGCTTCTCACCAAAGTAAATAAAAGAAAGCCATACAACTATACTACTCCAGTAGATTCACAGAACTAGTGGGAGATATAAAAAAGACCTGAAACACTCTCTCAGATTTTAGGGACCCACAAACTGAAAAAAAAAAACAAGGAATATTGTCTAACTAAACCTAATGAAAACCACTACCTCCCACGGAACAGCTAACAAGATAAACGACTTCTTTCTCAACCATAGGATTAATCTCGTCAATAATCCCACATCACCAATGCCCATGCCGGACTACCTAGAATGGGAATTTCCCAAATTCCTTCTATATTGTCCAACTGCAGCCCTCGGAAGTTCACGAGATTATAAAGTCACTTAAAACAACTCAGGGAATCTGTTTATGCCCACCATTACTGTACAAGCGAGCGGCCCATATCCTTTTGCATGCTATTTCATTACTTTTTAACAAGTCACTAGAAACTTGCACCTTCCCGAAACTACCTCAAGATGGCAAGGGGTTACACCCAATACATAAAGGTGGTGACCCTACAGACTTAAATAACTATGCGCCAGTATCAAACTTACCATTGTTACCAAAAATCGTTGAGAAAACTCATGCAAGGAGACTTATTTTCATTTTTTAACGCACAAAACATACTCAACCCTGCCAATTTGGATTCAGGGAAAAATAAAAGCACTAATGATGCAATCATTTAAAAATGCTAGATATGCTTTACACAGCATTGGAAATAGGAAATATCCATTAGGAATTTTTATTGGCTAAGACAAGATTTTGACACAAGTAGAACCAACGACATCCCACTCCACAACTTGACCATTACGGTCTTAAGAGCATGCGCTTGCTTATTAAATCTTACCTTACTAATAGGTATCTGTAATGTACCATTAAAGTCACAGCATCAACAACACGGCACTTGATACTGGAGTTTCGCAGGAATTGTCATGGTCCCCTGCTCTTCACTCATATACATCAATGATTCTTCCAAACGTATCCCAACACCTGATAAACCCATTCTCTTTGCTGACGACACGATTATGTCATCTCTCACCTAATCTTGCCCACCTAAACACCATTGTTAACGAGGAGCTGATCAAAATATCGACTTGGGATCGACAGCCAATAAACTTAGCTTAACACTGAACAAAACCTACTAATTATGTTTGGTAGCCAGAGTAGGAGATAGCCACAAATTAAACAATAGATTCGGACAACACTCTAATTACCAGACATAATGAGGGCAAATTCCTAGGTATACCTGCAACAACCTGAATTTTCAGCACCCATATCCAAACACATAACCAAAAAAGTATCCAAAACGGATCTTGGGATCTCTCCAAGATACAGTACTACGTGCACAAAATGCCCTTCTCACAACTTATACCAATATTTATCCATTACTCAACCTATGTATTTGTGGCTTGGGGATCATACTGCAGCAACATACCTAAAGCCAATAACAACCCAACAAAATGCTGCATTATAGAATATTAACAAAATCAATTCCCTGGCAAACACCCCCCCCCCACTCTTCATAGATCTAAACTTACTCCTGTTCAGTACAATCCACACTATACTACTGTGCAATCTACCTCTACAGAACCTTAAACTCCTATATCAAAAAAATAAAATACCTTTGGGAACCTAAAATGCTTTCTTGATTAGTTGTGGAACCCACAGGCATAACACCAGGACACAAACATTCTCTACGACATTCCCGTGTCCGGACTAACCTTACGAAAATTCAATGGTATATCAAAGGCCCTAAAATCTGGAACACCTGCCTGAGGAATCTAAGAAACTGCGGAACACATTCATTCTCCTTCAAACTACCATAGAAAACATTCTTATCTCCCTGTTAGACACCCCACCAACTAATACACGGAAACCACCGGGTGGTTCACACTTACACTCGCTCACCCATTTGACCATTAACAGAAATATTAATCTCAATCTTAAAATAATGAATCCTATGATACTCCAATATGGAAACTATTGTACTGTGTCCCAAAACAAAAAGCATTCACATTGCTAAACTCACAAAACTAGTATGTAGTCACTTAGCCATAATACCAATTACCTCATAATTGTAATATTTTAAATAAAAGGATTAACTAGTCTGCCCGAAATGCCTAGCATGCTAGGCGTTCTAGTGGTACAATCTGTAATCATTATTTAACTACATGTAAACCACACCAATAACCAAATTCTGTGTAAATTCAACATTGGAATCCTTAGTAGAGAATAAACTTTGAATTGAATTGAAATGAAAGGACGGTCCGTACGATGCAAAATAACTGGATTTTGATCAGTATACAAAATAATATAGAAAAATAGTTCCCCTGGTGCAATTTTATTTAATTTGAAAATCCAGCCTCGAAAATGGCGAAAAAAACTTTTTCTCTCATTGTGAAATTGCTCAGTACACTATAATTTGTTCATGATTATAGCCATGTTAAAGTAAGTAACCTTTCTTACAGAATTCATTACCTTTGATAAACTTGTGAGCTCCTTACCTTTGTCCCTAGTTCAGCTACCTCTTGTAATCTGTAATTACCTTTGTAATTGTCATGATTGTGACCAGATACCTGGAGTTCATTAACTTTGTAAAATTGTGAGTCATTGCCTTTGTAAAATTGTGAGTTCATTAACTCTGTAACTTGCCTCAGCTATCAAAAACTTGGGAGTCAGTCCTGGACCATTATGTACTCTGTTAATCTTTTGGCACCGCAACAGGATGGGTTGGGCTGCATACAAAATATATATTAAAAAACATAAATACAAAATAAATAAAATAAAAAACATTATTCCTAAATTACATATAACTAACTCTCATCATGAAAATGGTAATAATGAGACTGTTGCATCAAAGTGCTCCCAACAAAACGTGAAAAAAATCATTATTATGCAGCTTTCTGGAAGGTTACGAGTTTTGATAAAATAAATGTGCCGTAAGAACTATTTGAGACATTGAAGAATCAGATAGAGAACAGCCTTGTATACTGCTAAACGGTTCTATGTTTCTAAAGTGAAAATTTCTCAAGTGGCACCTATAAATAGTTCAAATGGAGTGGATTTTTTTTTGGTATTGTTCAATTATTTTCGTATTTGTTATTTTTCCTAATTTTCAGTTATTTCTTTTGAATTTTTTAGTATTGTTTCATTATTTTTGATAACTTATTTTTCGTAATTTAGTTATTTATCATGTTTTTAGTTATTTTCTGTAATGAATAATCCTAATGAAAATATAGCTTCGTCTATTAGGCATACCGGGAACAGTGAGGGTCTCTGAGAATGTGCATAGAAAAATGGTATCCTAGGTATCATTTTGCACGAGAGTGCCTAGAGCTATAATTCAACTCTCCCGTGGTTGTTTGTTTTACACACACACACATAACACGCAAAACCTCATTCAAGGAGGAAAGATCTTGGGGTGACCATAACACGAGCATGGTCTCCGGAGGCACAGATCAACCAGATGACTTGCTGCAGCATAAGGGGCCTGGCAAACCTGAGAAATAGCGTTCCGATACCTTAGTTAGTAAGGAAATAGTTCAAGGACACTGTACACTGTTGTACATCAGGCCCATACTGAAGTATGCATCTCCAGTTTGGAGCCCACCACCTGGGAAAACACGTCAAGAATTAGAGAAAGTGCAAAAGGTTTGCAACAGCTAGTTACGGAGGCTCGGGGGTATGTCCAACGGAGAAAGGTTGAGGGTAATCGGATGACGACATTGGGCGATAGGCGAGTCAGGGAAGACATGATAAAGCATAACAAAATACTGTGTCTGGAAATAGATTCGGTGGACAAAGACTGGTTGTTCAGCAGAGGGGACACAGAAAAAGGGGTCAAAATTGGAAGCTGAAGATCAGACGAGGTCATAGGGATGTTAGGAAGTATATTTCAGTCATAGAGTCGTAGGAGTGGAATAGCTCCTATCAAAGTGATGTAGTGGAGGCAGGAACCATACATAGCATGAGTACAGATACGCGTAGTCTAGATAAGGTACAGTCTCGCCCCTTCGCAAGGCCTTTCGCTTCTTTTGAAACTTTATACCTGCGACATTTTATTCATAGTTCTACGAAAATTCCAATGAGAATAGACGACATCAGAAGATTTAGACGACGAGACTACGAACTCCAAATGATCAAAAGGTCAAACAGGCCGAGAAACTCTTGCAAACAAGAAGAAGCGCTCCAACACGAATAACACTGCCCTCAGAACAAACCAGCAAACCAGGGGCCACCAACATTGTCCGGACACATCAATCTACCCTCTGGCCAGCGACAAAACAGAGACTAGGGTTTGATCACGGACCCAAGCAAGAAGAAACCCACTCTGCCGATTTAACACAAGAAACAGGGAAAACGTACCCGACCCAAGTTATGAATAAACTTGTGAGAAGATAACACGGCATACCTAGCTATTTTAATGGACACATAAATGGTTAGAGAAACACTTGGGACAGATAAACCTTAGTATGATACACACACAGTGAATATACTCTAGAAAGAACTAGTCGGGGTATCACAGCAGAACTATTACAAAATGTGGAGCGGGGTTAAAAAAGCGATTAAAGAACCACACAAATGTACTTTAAAGAACCATGGGCAACTGAGTGAAAGTATAGCCTAAGTAACGAAGTATTCAATGATTTGCATTTAGTGTCTGTCAGAAAAGATTACCATCACAGAGAATAGTAGACCCTTTGCAGGCGTAGATGAGGGACCAGACCAAAGCGTTTATCCTCAATAGGGAAGAGAATAAAGCTGTCCGACAATACTCAGACAGGTACACAGAGAAAATTGGGACCATGTAGACAGTTAAACTAAGATATTTACAAGACATTCGGGCAGCGGGTATCATTACTCGGATATGGGTCATAAAACCGCTGAAAATCTTTAGCTACCAGAAGCTGCCAATACCCGGATTGGTTATAAAAAATTCTATGGAAAAAGAAACAGAAAACTTTTATCTTTCTCTAGCATCTATCCAGGCTTTGGACTAGAGGTAGAAAACTCTTGACATGTCTCAGAGGAAATAATTGTCATTAAGGAATTTTATAGTCAAAGAATTTGGAATAGACATAAGCTAAAGACATTTAATACTAGCCTTAGCTTTCAATAAACAAACAGAGACGAGACCCCACAACACCACCAGTAATCGAAGACCCAAACACAACAAAAAGGACACAGGGGATGGGACTGACACTCTGAGCTCATTACTTTAAATACGGCAGCAAGTCTTGGACATGGACACAGAGGAACAAAATAAAGGAGCACGAAAAAACGGATACCAACAATAACTTTAGGACAACGGGAAATAAACAGAGGGAAAACACTTGAAAAAGATTATGCGGACCTAGCGATGAAATAGAACAATTAATAGAGGAAAATAAAGAAGAAAACTAATCCAAGAACAAGAAACGGAATTACAAAATAATAACTAAAACAATTAGGACATTAGTTGAAAAAGTGGCCAAATTTAGAAAAAACAGAAAGACTACAAAACTAGGCAACAAAAACGAAACAACAGAATACACAGGGCAAATAGATTACTATAGTTAATTATCAAACGCAACAATTATGGGAATGGTCTTATAACAACAACTACTACAAACATAATAACATATTCTGAAAAATCATTATTATAATCAGAAACCACTGTACAGAAATAATAATGTTTTTTGGGACAAGGAACCTAAACAAAAATTGGAGGGATAAGAAAATTGGCCTGGCTTGCTACCACCTGCAGTCACAGGACTGCCATCCCACGAGCTTCCCTTTTGTGGGGCGAGGGAACGGAGATGGCAGACCAGAGGCCCTATGCTTCTCCTGCGAGCCCCCCCGTGAGGGTTAGGGGACTGTGGCTAAGGGCTAGGGACACTTGATCCTCCAAAGATGACGGGGTTCTTGTACCTCCTCCCATGGGGACTAGGTCTCGTGACATCCCCAGATTGGGCCAAGGCCGGGGTCACAACTATTGGAAAGACCTGGGCCGGGAGTATACCGGCGATAAAAAAAAAATTGGAGGGATCAACAAGGAAACCTTCAACCCTGGAGATACCAAACACGATGACCCAAGGGGAAGGAACTCACCCAAACCTTGGAGGAAATTGGTGAATTCAAGGACCTCTTATGGGATATGGAAAAGAAGATACTAAGTAAAGGCCTCACTGACTCTCTCTCTCTCTGTGCTGACCTTCAACTGGCAGGATCTTTGAGGTCCTTCTCCTTCTTTTGGGGCGTCATGTGTGCTCCAGGGGACAAACATCCATTCATAAGTGATTGGGTGTCCACTTAATGACCGCCCTTCAGTTTTTGGTGAAGGGACATATATTCCAGGCATGGCTTCCACCTGCTCCTTCTGCATTTATGAAATTCCACACAAGGGACGGCATCGTGGAGTTCGTCCGCGAGGCCAGCTGTCAGTGTGCCACAGGCAGTGTGTTACTCAGTTCCTCAAGCTTCAAACTCCGTGCACACGAGGGCTGGGATCTTCAACAACTTTGGGGTCCACCAGGACGCTGACATTGTCCCTAGGGGGAGCTCTCATCGGCGGCTAATGGAGTCATCGGCTTCTTGGAACTCTTGGGGTGGGTCGATGGTGCTAATGTGCAAGCAGCAGATTCCGGGCAACTTTGCAGCTGTTTGCAATATGCTGTCTACCGAGGAGAGACAGGCACTAGCAACATCTAGTTGTTGGGGCATGAATGAATTCCCTGCTATGTTTGTTACTGCTCATTTACTCTTGTAATTGTCTATAAAGAATGTAATCATGTGATAACGTTGTTTATCATTCATTACCTTTGAAACTTGTCAAGATTTTGACAGCCTCTACCTGGAGCTCATTACCTTTTGTAACATCTCATGATTAATGTGTTTATGATTCATTACCTTGCAAATTATTCATGAGTGTGACCAGCTTACCTGGGCTTCATTACCTTTGTAACTTGGTCATTGATTATGACAGATCTAGTTCATTACCTTTGTAACTGCTCAGCTATCAAAACTTTGGAGTTCGGTCCTGGACCAATTATGTACTCTGTAAACTTTTGACTACCGCCACGGATGGGTATGGGGGTGCATAATAAAATATTAAACTAACTAACTAAGTAAAGGCCTATATGTTGGTACGGAACCCAACGGATAGGCAACTAGAGAGAAACAATCATCGAAAACAACCACGAAACTACAGAGGCAAATGAATGAGATTTTGGACTGAGCATTTAACTGGGGACATGACAGGCAGAAGGACTGGGAGAAGATTGGGGGCTAGAGCACTCCTTGTCAGTACTACGGGAAATAATAATCCAGTAAAGCCCCCAGACTCTAAAGGAGCGCTGAGAAAAATGCCAAGGATTCAACAAGAAGACTGGGAAAATTACCAGAAAACTGAGGAAGAATAAGGATAAAGAAACACCTAAGACCGAACCTCAAAAGAATTAGCCTTGGAACTGGAACTGAGGGAGGATCTTGTATTTTCTAACGCCGATAAAGGTTCGGAGATTGTAGTGTTCAAAGAGAAAACTATAGAAGAGCCGGGATTAAACATTTGAAATAATAAGGAAACCTATTTTAAGACCTGGATAACCCGGAACAGGACATGGCAAGAAATCATAGAATAGAAGCAATGAAGGCCAAATGGGGTTTATGAATGTAGCCTTTGGGATTCACTTTTTAAAATTTAAATAAAAGTCACTAGCATGTAATTCTTGCCTAAAACTCATAATGATTTGGACACGGTACGTCAGGGTGTTTGCAGCACCAACCAAGGCCACTAGATAAAATGATGACGGTGATATTAATGCCACTTTTGAAGTTTCTCCCTGACAGATTGAAAGATTACGACACATTTCCTGAAAATCCTAGAGACGCGAGGGAAGAAGAACGGAAAAAGCCCAGACAACTAAGACTGGTCTCCACATCGACATAGAGTCGCTATATCAACCATACCCCAGGAGGAAGCAGCAGTAACAGTGGCGGACTGCTAATGCCGAAAACCTGGGACAAGATCAGAAACAGAACTCAAGGAATTGCGAATACGAATTCCACCTACAAAAACTAGTGAGAGAAGACCTTCTACATATAATGCAAGACACAATTCCAAAGTTTGATCATGTGGTGTACAGGACAGAAGATGGGCACACAACAGGCGCGCGCTGTAGTGTAGCGTTGCCGAAATATTTGCCACACTGTAAGTTAGAACGAAACTCGGCCAGACTCCAGCCCACATCTACACTACTTTACAAGAGGTATATTAATGACACTTTTGTACTCATCGAGGGAGGAGATGAAAGCTTATAAAGATTAGTGGATTGGGCAATAGGCTCACCCTTCACTCAGATTCACTTCGGAATCTAATGACAAGGAATTGCCATTTCTGGACTCCCAGGTTTTCCTCAACGTTTGTTAGTTTAATATGTTTATTATGCACCCATACCATCCTGGGGGCGGAGCCTTCAAAAAGATTACAGAGGTTTACATAATTGGTCCAGGGGACTGGACTCCAAAGTTTTTGATATGCTGAGCAAGTTTACAGAGTAATGAACTCACTATTTACAAGGTAATGAACTCCAGGTAGGTCTGGTCACAATCATGACAAGTTACAAATGTATTTACAGATTTACAGAGGTTACGTAATGGGTCCAGGATGGGCACCAAAGTTTTGATAGCTGAATCATAGGTACATAAGGTAATGAGCTCACAAGTTACAAAGGTAATGAATTCTGTAAGAATGGTTTCTTACGTTTATACATTTGGCTACAATCATTGACAAATTCTAGTGTAATGAACAATCCACACTTTCCCACCGGTGACAACTGTAATAAGTTATTGATTTGCAATTTTGATGTTGAGACACACAACACACACACACAAACACACACACACACAACACACTCACACTTTAGTTTAAAATCACTATTATTCAAATTCAAAGTTTATTCTCTTTAAGGATTACAATGCTGAGTTTACAGAATTTGGTATGTGTGGTTATACGTGCATTCGTTAAATAATGATTAGAGAGTGTACCACCTAGAACACCTAGCATGGCTAGGATTTCGGGCAGACTTAGTTTAATTCTTTATTTTAAATATTACAAATTATGAGTGTAAGTTGGTATTTGGGCATAAGTGAATAAATACTAGTTTGTGAGTTTAGCAATGTTGAATGATTTTGTTTTGGACAGTACATAGTTTCAGTTATTGGAGTTTCACAGAATTCATTATTTTAAGATTGAGATTAAATTCTGTTTATGGTCAAATGGATGAGTGAGTGTAAGGTGTAACCATCAGGTGTATTCGTGTAGTTAGTTGATGGGGTTGTATCAGGAGATAAGATGTTTCTAATGGTAGTTTTGAAGGATGATGAATGTGTCTGCAGTTTAGAGTTATCAGGTAGGTGTTCCAGATTTTAGGGGCCTTTGATATACATTGAAGTTTTTGTAAAGGTTTAGTTGGACACGGGGATGTCGTAGAAGATGTTGTGTCTGGTGTTATGCCTTGTGGTTTCTGTCACAACTATCAAGAAAAGCGTTTTAGGTCAAGGTGTTATTGGAGTTTAGGTCCTTAGATGTAGATTGCACAGTTAGGAAGTGTGATGTACTGAACAGGGAGTAAGTTTAGAATTTTGAAGTGTGGGGGGGGGTTGTTGCCAGGATGGGATTTTTTTTTTTTTTTTTCTTTTAGTGATTTTTCTTACTGCAGCTTTTGTTGGGTTATTATTGGCTTTAGGTGTGTTGCTGCAGTTGATCCCCAAGCACAAATTAGCATAGATGAGGTATTGGAATTAAATATGTGAGTGGTATAGGGTGAGAAGGGCATTTTGCGGAATGAGTTTCGTATTTGGAGAGGATCCCAACCGTTTTTGGATACTTTTTTGGTTATGTGTTGGATATGGGTGCTGAAATTCAGGTTGTTGTATAGGTATATGCTAGGAATTTGCCTCATTATGTCTGGTAATTAGAGTGTTGTCGATCTTAATGTTAATTTGTGCATCTCCTACTCTGCTACCAAAAATTATATAGTAGGTGTTGTCAGTGTTAAGCGTAAGTTTATTGGCTGTTCATCCAAGTCTCGATCTTTTGATACGCTCCTCGTTTACCAATAGGAGTTGAGGGTGGCAAGATTGGGTGAGAGATGACATAAGTCGGTCGTCAGCAAAAGAGAATGGGTTTCAGGTGTTGGGATTACGTTTGAAGATCATTGATGTATATGAGGAAGAGCGGGGGACCAAGGGACACTTCGGTCCTGCGGGACTCCAGTATCAAGTGGCCGTGTTGTTGATGCTGTGTCTTTTAATCGGTGACATATATACCTAATTAGTAAGCGTAAAATTTGAAATAAGCAAGCGCATGGCCTCTTATATCGTAATGGTCAGTTTGTGGAGTAGGATGCAGTGGCTACTGTGTATCAAAAGCTTTTCTTAGGTCAATAAAAAAAATTCCTAGTGATATTCTTATTTTCCATGGGCGTGTAAGCCACATCTAGCAATTTTTATGATTTGCATATTAGTGCTTTTATTTTTCCTGAATCAAATTGGAGGGTAGTTGTGTATGTTTTTGTGTGGGGGGGGGGCCGTTATAATTGAATATAGTTCCTGTCACGAGTTTCTCAAATTATTTTGGATAGCAATGGTAAGTTTGTTATTTGCCTATAGTTTGTTTACGTCTGTAGGGTCCCACCTTTGTTGTATTGGTGTAACCCTGCCATCTTGAGTAGTTTCGGAAGGTGCTAGTTTCTAGTGACTTGTTAAAAAAGTAATGAAATAGCATGCGAAAAGGACATGGGCCGCTCGTTGTACTGTAATTTGTGAGGACATGAGACAGATTCCCTGAGTTATTTTGTAAGTGACTTTATAATCTCGGTCGACTTCGGGCTCAGTTGGTGCAAGATAGGAAGAATTGGGAAATTCCCATCTAGGTAGTCCCCCCCGGGGCATGGGCATTGGTATGTGGATTTTATTGACGAGATTAGATCCTATGGTTGTGAAGAAGTCATTTATTGTTAGCTGTGTCAGTGGGATTGCTAGTGGTGTTTCATTAGGTTTAGTTAGGGACAATATTCTTGTTTTTTTCCCAGTTGTTGTGGGTTCCTCGTATTGAGAGAGTGTTTCCAAGGTCTTTTTTATTCTCCTCTAGTGTCTGTGGAATCTTACTGGAGTAGTATAGTTGTTTTGGCTTTTATTCTACTAGGAGGCCTGATGATTAGTGATTAAGAATAATCTATGTGTATTAAGCCCTGTCTGCTTTTATATTGGTGTTTCTTGTCAATGGATTTCAGAATGGTGCTGGTTAGAATGGGCAACAAGCCGTTGTTTGTGATCTGTTTCGTTTTTATAGGACAATGTTTGTTGTATAGTCTAACGTAATTGTTAAGAAAAATGTCTGTCCGTCATCAATACATTGGCTTGGAGGGAATTCTGTAGGCCAGTCAACAGTCTATAGGTTCAGCTGTGACTTTCCTTATTGAGGCCTCGTTCATGGAGTCTAAATGAGACTTTGTTATATTCAACATTAAATTTCAAATTCAAATTCAAATTCAAAGTTTATTTCTATAAGGTTTAAAATGCTGAGTTTACGAAATTTGGATTATTGTTTGGTTTACATGTAGTAAAATTGTGATTACGAGTGTCACTAGAACGCTTAGCTGGTTTCTGTAGGCATTTCGGGCATACTTAGTTTTATCTTAATTGTTAATTAGACCAGTGCCTGATGCAACTTTCGGTTATCTTTACTAGGAACGATTCGCCACACAGTGGCTTCATCAGTCATACATAGGAGAAATTGAAGAACAGGAGGAGAATGAGGGTAATCAGTCCCTCAACATTGAGTCGATGTGTTCAGTCTTCAATTTGAGTAGAATACGGCAGATGAGCGGAGGCAGCTTATAAACGTTGGCGGAGAGGTGTAGCAGTCATAGGTAGGTCACATTTGTTCAATGTGGAAAGTAGGTTGTGCCCACGAATTAGGCAAGCGAAGAATTCCTAAGTATTAAGATCCCAAAAAGTTGGGCACAACCCTACTTCCACATTGAACAAGTGACACTACCTATGACTGCTACACTCTCCTGCCATACGGTTATAAGCTGCTTCTCCGCTCATTCTGCCGTTATTTACTCAAGAATGATGGACTTGAAACACATCGACTCAAGGTTGGAGGGACTGATTACCCTCATTCTCCTCATGTCTTCACAGTTTCTCTTATGTAATCGTGGGTGATGAAGCACTGTGTGGCGAAACGTTCCTCAATAAAGATACCCAAGAGTTGCACATGTGTCTAATTATCCAAATGGTCGGTTCTCTGGAACATTCATCTACATAATCTTAATTGTAAAATATTACAAAGTATGAGGTAAGTTGGTATTATGGCTAAAGTGGACTAAATATAGTTTGTGAGTTTAGCAATGTGAATGCTTTTGTTTTGGCACAGTATAGTTCAGTATTGGAGTATCACGGATCTTATTTTAATGACTGAGATTAATATTTCTGTTTATGGTCAAATGAAGTGAGCGAGTGTAAAGTGTGGAAAACCACAGGTGGTATTCGGATGAGTTAGTGCCGGGGTGTATTCAGGGAGATAAGTTATTTTCGAATGTGTTTTGAGGTGATGAATGTGTCTGCAGTTCTAGAGTTCTCAGGTAGGTATTCCAGATTTTAGGGCCTTTGACATACATTGAATTTTTGTAAAGGTTTAGTCGGACACGGGAATGTCGTAGAGATGTTTGTTTCTGGTGTTATGACTGTGGGTTCTGTCACAACTTATCAAGAAAGCGTTTTAGGGTCAAGGTTGATGTAGAGTTTAAGGCCCTGTATATATAGATTGCACAGTAGTAAGTGTGGATGTACTGAACTGGGATTTAAGTTAGGATTTTTGAAGAAGTGGGGGGTGTGGCTGCCAGGGATGGGATTTAGTGATTATTCTTCTGGCTTTTGTTGGGTTATTAATGGCTTTGGTGTGTTGCTGCGTGAACCCCACGCACATAGATTGGTGAGGTATGGATAAATAAGTGAGTGGTATAGTCGTGAGAAAGGGATTTTGCGGCACGTAGTATCGTATCTGAGAGGATCCCAACCGTTTTGGTTACTTTTTTGGCTTATGTGCTGGATATGGGTGCTGAAATCCAGGTTGTTGTCAAGGTATAAGCCTAGAATTTTTCCCCATTAAATTCTGGTAAATTTAGAGTGTTGTCAATCTACTGTTAATTTGTGCATCTCCTTGCTCTGCTACCAAACATAATATAGTAAGTTTTGTCAGTGTTAAGCGTAAGTTTATTGGCTGTCAAGTGGTGGTTTACTAATGTTTGTCAGGAGGAAGGGATAGGGTAAGTATGGTCTGTGTGCTATCTGTGATTATTCCTTGATTTAAGGGGGGCCTAGTATATTGGTCCATATGTGGTTATATGGTGTACTTGTCTCTGTGAGGCCTGGTTGGTTTATGTTATTGTTTGGTATGAGAAGTGTGTTGTTCATATGTGATGAAATCAGTTAAAGGTGATCATCTAGTATGCAAGGTTGATTGTTGAAGTCTCCAGCTAAGAGAAGGTGGTGCTATTCATTTGTCTGTTTGTTATTAGGGACTTAATATCTCACTGCACAATTTGGGATGTTTTGTGTGAGGTATCCGGTAAATAGGCACCGATTGTTATAGGTGCTTAAGGTTTTTTTACAGTAAATTAGCAAAAATGTATTCCCCATATTCATCAATAAAGGAAGTGGTGTAATTACAAGATAATTGGTTAAGAGTAATAGATTGCAATACCACCCCCAACTTGGTTTGGACTTTGCAGTTTGTGAATTTGCTGTGTATCCTGGTTGCGTGTGTGTGTGTGTGTGTGGGTGTTTGGGTCTTGTGTGTGTGTGTGTGTGGTGTGTGTGTGTGTGTGCGTGATTGTGAGTGTGGTGTGTGTGTGTGTGTGTGTGTGTGTGGTGTGGTGTGTGTGTGTGTGTGTGTGTGTGTGTTGTGAGTGTCAGTGTCAGTGAGTGTGTGTGTGTTGTGTGTGTGTGTGTGTGGTGTGTGTGTGTCTCAACAATCATATTTGCACCAATTAAACTTTCATTACAGTTGTGACCCGGGTGTGGACGGTGTGAATTTGCTATTACACTATAATTTGTTTGACTGCAGCCATGTATAACGGAGTAAACCATTTTACAGATTCATTACCTTTGTAACTTTGTGAGCACATTACCTTTGTACCTAGTTAGCTATCAAAACTTTGGGGGCCCAGTCCCTGGTACCCATTACGTACCTCTGTAATCTGTAAATACATTGTCGTAACTTGCCATGATTGTACCAGACCATGGCTTGTCTGACACGAGAACTTACTGAACCGTGTATGATGTCCCATTTTGCGTTTCAAGTGATTAACTTTACGCGCACTGTATGTTGTGACCGCTTTTACTCTTAACTGACTCGCCCTCCCCCCAACCGCTATAATATATTGCCTGATCAGCATTATCAAAACACTTTCCAGCCCGAAGCTACCACAGCTGACCTCACGGGACCCACACATTTTGTACTCCCCCCCACCCACCCCCCCCGTCTGGTAATACTTTTGACTACCGCCCACAGATGGGTATGGGGTGCTAATAAACATATTAAAACTAACTAACTACTGGTAGAGGGTTAGATATCTATTGTGTTCCTGCTTAAGCCAGGTCCCTTTTTCCCCCCAGGTAAGAATAATGCAGGAGGAAGGGTTGTCTGGTGATTCAAGGAGTGCCAGGAGGTCTCATCAGTGTTTGGCTTAAGGACCTGATGTTGTAGTTAGTACTGATAGACTTTTTATCATTGTTTAGGATAGTGCTGGCTTTGTGATGCTGTGTAATAAAGGCTCCAGTTATTTCCAATAGGTTTGATTGGGTGTGATTATAGGAGTTTAGATCAGGGTCAACGTGATCAATCATCTTCTAGGTTTAAATTATGGTTTTTTATATCCTGAGTTGTGTCTGTGTTGAGTTCTCTAGTACTGATTTATCTGTAGTGGTGGGAAGTTTGGACAAGTATATAGCTAGAGGATTTTGGTTCATATAGAGTATAGTCACTACTTACACATAATGAAGTTGATGTTGTTCTATGTGTTGTTTCTGGAATGAAACTAAAGTGTACAACTAGGTATAATAAACAGAATATAAAATAAAATAAAATTGAACAAAACTATTATTTATTATTAAAGATTAGCCGGTATTTTCCGGCCCGGGCCTTTTCTCAAGTGGTGGCCCGGCCTTGTGGGACTCCGCTCTTTAGGGAATGTCTGAGACCTAAGTCTTCCATGGGAGGAGCACAAGTCCCTCATCTTTGGGACCAACTGTCCCCAGGGCCTAGCCACAAGTTAGGCCTCTCTGGTCTGCCATCCCCACCCCAAGGGCGGCTAATGGGAATGAACAGTCTTATGTGCTAAAGTCGGGCTCAGGCACCTACCCTACCCTAGAAGGGTTAGGCTCGGTGTCGAATGACAAAACTCTCAATTGTAATTGCACTAAGGTCTAATATAATGACTTTTGTGGAGTCTATGTTTTGAGACTAGAGTGAACTATAGTACAACGTAGGTTTAATCATAATATATAAAATACAAATTAAAAATAGCACAGTCTCTCACTAGTAATTGCACTTTGGTCTAATATAATTGAATTTGGTATTGGCTATGTATTGAGCCTTAGAAGTGAGCTATCTATAGTACTACTGAGTTTTAATCTATTAATATAAAAAAGGCCCAAGCCTCTCAATTGTAATTGCACTAAGGTTTTTTATAAGTTGTTTACAAGATTGAGGTTAACTAGATTGAAATTGACAGGTAAAATACACAAGTTAAGGTAGCAAAAGAATAATAAAAAAAATTATTAAAAATAAAAATGGCAATGACTTGGTTATAATATGCTGTAAGATGGTAGGTCAGGTTTATATAAAAGTTGTAGTTGAAAATACTAGTTAAAAATTATAGAATAAAAATGGTCAATAAAGAAGTTCTACAATAAGTTTGATCAATATAGTTTAAAGCAAAATTGGGCAATAATAGGGAGGTTAGAATAAAATTGGCAATTGAGTTAAAGTGAGGTAGAATTATTGTGGACAAGTTTTGTTAGTTTATAATAAAAATAGATGGAAACCAGTGATGCCAGTAGTTGAAAAAAAGGAGATAGATTCTGTGATATTAAACACTCAATTAAAAAAAAGCCCCCCACTTATCCCTAGAAAGATTAACTCGGTGGCACTCGATGTATGCACAAGGCTTATTCCTCTAAGAAAAAGGAGGGAGTAGATGTAAAAACAGAAAGAGACAGGCGCTCCCTTTACAGGCGACGGAAAAAAGAATAACAGAGCGGTAAAAGAGGTCAATATATCTGAAATGCGTAGAGAGACACTGGTTCAGAGAAATAGCAAGCATCGAACTTAAGCTAAAAGAATCCTTTAGGAGTCAGGAATCGCGGGAAAGAACTAAAAGCCATTAAATGAAATCGAAAAAAAACCCAAAGTATTTCTTCTCCTATGCCAAATCAAAATCGAAAAACAACGTCCATTTTTGGGGCCCCCTACTTAAACAAGATGGGTCCTACACAGATGGACAGCAAGGAAATGAGTGAGCTATCAAGTCCCAATATGACTCGTTTTTAGCAAGTGCAAACCGGCTGAGAGTCGAAGATCAAAATGAATTTTTTATGAGAGAGCCCCAAAATTTGATTAACACAAGCCTACCCGATGTTATCCTGCGCCAATGCCCTTCGAACAGGCGATAAATGACTCCCCATGCACTCTGCCCAGGGCCAGACTCAGGGAAAACTCTGTGTTCATCAAAAAACTGCAAGAAGCCCTTATCACGAGCCTTTTCCATCTTATGGAGAGGGAGCATGGACACGGGGGTCGTCCCACAGTTACTAAAAACAACAGACATAGCCCCACTCCACAAAGGGGGCAGTAAAGCAACAGCAAAAAAAACTACAGACCAATAGCACTAAACATCCCATATCATAAAAATATTTGAAAGGGTCCAAAGAAGCAAGATCACCACGCTTTCTAGAAAACCCATCAGTTACACAACCAGGGCAAAAATGGGGTTTAGAACAGGTCGCTCTGTCTGTCTCAACTATTGGCCACTCGAAAAGGTCCTAATGCACTAGAAGACAAAAAGAATGCAGATGTAATATATACGACTTTCCCAAAAGCCTTCGACAAGTGTGACCATGGCGTAATAGCGCACAAAATGCGTGCTAAAGGAATAACAGGAAAAGTCGGTCGATGGATCTATAATTTCCTCACTAACAAGAACACAGAGAGTAGTCGTCAACAGAGTAAAGTCCGAGGCGTACGGTGAAAAGCTTTGGGTTTCCCCAAGGCACAGTACTCGCTTCATCTTGTTCCCCATCCTTATATCCGACATAGACAAGGATGTCAGCCACAGCACGTGTCTTCCTTTGCAGAGACACCCGAATCTGCATGACAGTGTCTTCCATTGCAGACACTGCCAAAGCTCCAGGCAGACATTCAACCAAATCTTTCAGTGGGGTGCAGAAAACAATATGAAGTTCAACGATGAGAAATTTCAATTACTCAAATATGGTAAAAAATGAGGAAATTAAATCTTCATCAGAGTACAAAAACAAATTCTGGCCACAAAATAGAGCGAAACACCAAAGTCAAAACCCGGGAGTGATCATGTCGGAGGATCTCACCTTCAAGGACCATAAATTGTATCAATCGCATCTGCTAGAAAAAATGACAGGATGGATAATGAGAACCTTCAAAACTAGGGGGGGCCAAGCCCATGATGACACTCTTCAGGTCACTTGTTCTATTAGGCTGGAATATTGTGCACACTAACAGCACCTTTCAAGGCAGGTAAAATTGCCGACCTAGAAAAGTACAGAGAACTTTCACGGCGCGCATAACGGAGATAAAACACCTCAATTACTGGGAGCGCTTGGGGTTTCCCTAAACCGTTATCCTGGAACGCAGGAGGGAGAGTCCCATGATTATATACACCGGGGAAAATCCTAGAGGGACTAGTACCAAACTTGCACACGAAATCAATCATTACGAAAGAAAAAGACTTGGCAGACGATGCACCATCCCCCCAATGAAAAGCAGGGGGTCACTAGCACGTTAAGAGACCATACAATAAGTGTCAGGGGCCCGAGACTGTTCAATGCCCCCCAGCACACAAAAGGGGGGATTACCAACAGACCCCTGGCAGTCTTCAAGCTGGCACTGGACAAGCACCTAAAGTCAGTTCCGGAATCAGGGCCCGGGCTGTGGCTCGTATGTTGGTTTGCGTGCAGCCAGGGAGAACAGCCTGGTTGATTCAGGCTCTGATCACCAGGAGGCCCGGTCTCAGACCGGGCGGCGGGGGCGTTGACCCCGGAACTCTCTCCAGGTAAACTCCAGGTAAGTAACATACAGTTACTCATTGTGTTTGTGAATTCAGTAACGTGTGGGTCCTGGTCTTGCAGGAGATTTATATTGAAGTCACCTGAGAGTAGTAAGTGATCTTTGTTCATGCGTGCATCAGTTATCATACTTCCTAGATTTTGACTAAATTGGCTAATGTTTGACTGTGGAACTCTGTAGATGTTTATCAATGTGAGAGGTTTTTGTAGGTACTTTGATTTGAATTTAGCTATTATATATTCCCCATGTTCATCCCTTGTGCAAGTATTAGTGATACATTCTAGTTGGTCTGAGTAGTATATGGCTGTGCCACCCCCTTGTTGATCTGGCCTACAGTTGTGTATGGCTGTGTAACCAGGAATGGCATAGACATCTGTACTATCAGGCTTTAGCCAGGTTTCAGTTAGTGTAATGATGGACATATTGGCATGTAAGGAATTTAGTAATGCTATGAGGTCATCGTAATGCTTGCTTAAAGATCTGATATTGTAGTTAAATATAGTTATGTTGTTGTTGGCACTGAGAAGTGCAATACCACCCCCAACTTGGTTTGGTCTGCAGTTCTGAATTGCTGTGTATCCTGGTAGAGGGTAGATATCTATTGTGTCCTGCTTAAGCCAGGTCTCAGTAAGAATAATGCAGGAGAAGGGTTTGTCTTTAGTGATTCAAGGAGTGCCAGGAGGTCATCATAGTGTTTGCTTAAGGACCTGATGTTGTAGTTAAGTACTGATAGACTTTTAGCATTATTTAGGATAGTGCTGGCTTGTGATGCTGTGTAATAAAGGCAGTTACTTTCCAATAGGTTTTGATTGGGTGTCAGATTATGGAGGTTTAGATCAGGGTCAACGTGATCAATCATCTTCTAGGTTTAAATTATGGTTATTTATATCCTGAGTTGTGTGTTGAGTTCTAGTACTGATATCTGTAGTGGTGGGAAGTTTGGATAAGTATATAGCTAGAGTATTTTGGTCATATAGAGTATAGTCACTACTACACATAATGAAGTTGATGTTGTCTATATGTTGTGCTGAAATGAACTAAAGTACAACTAGGTATAAACTAGTAATATAAAAAATACAAATTAAAAATAGAACAAGACTCTCACTTGTAATTGCACTAAGGTCTAATATAATGACTTTTGTGGAGTCTATGTTTTGAGCTAGAATGAGCTATAGTACAACTAGATTTAATCTAATAATATAAAAATACAAATTAAAAATAGCACCAGTCTCTCACTAGTAATTGCACAATGGTCTAATATAATGAATTTGGTATTGACTATAGTACAACTGAGTTTAATCTAATAATATAAAACAGGCACAAGACTCTCAATTGTAATTGCACTAAGGTCTTATATAAGTTGTTTACAAGAATTAGAGTATAACTAGATTTAAATTGACAGGATAAAATACACAAGTTAAGGTAGCAAAAAAAAAAAAATTATAAAAATGGCAATGACTTGGTTATAATATGCTAGTAAGATGGTAGACAGGATAATATAAAAGTTGTAGTTGAAAATACTAGTTTAAAAAAGTATAGAATAAAAATGGTCAATAAAAGACGTTTACAATAAGTTTGATCAATATAATTTAAAGCAAAATTGGGCAATAATAGGGTTTTTAGAATAAAATTGGGCAATTGAGTATTTCTTAAAGTGAGGTAGAATTATTGAGGACAAGTTATGGCTAGTTTATAATAAAATAAGATGGAACAGTGATGCGGTAAGTTGTAAAAAAGGAGATAGATTCTGTAGATATTAAACACAATTAAGACTATGAGGTAGAATGGTCGTTGAATACAACAATGACAATCAAAAGTAGTTGGGGTATTAGAATTTTAGGGGGGCACAAATTTATAACAATATAACACTAACTGTGGACTGTGGGTATTATCTGCACTTTACTCTGATTCTGTTAGTCCAGCCTCACTTAGGAATGTTTTAAGGTCATGTTCTGTAGAGATGAAGTATCTCTTCCAGTGGGCTGTTTCCTAACTGCGATTTTTCCATCCCTCACAAAGCACTGGTGGATTTTTTGGGCATAGCGTAATTTTCTTAGCCGTAAAGAAGGTTTTGTCTTATTTTGGTAAGGCACTCATTGATGTAAACATCAGTTTCATAGAAATAGATGTTTTTAGTAGGTTGTTTCTTTGTAGGCTAGTTTGGAATTTTAACAGCACTGTTTTTTTTACCTGCTTGGTAGCCCATCAGTTTGCAATCCTTTAGGTCATCACTACGTATGTTAAGGCGAAGGTGGTCCTTGATAAGCTGCAGGGTGGTCTCCATGCAGGTCTCTTGGGTGACTGTGGGTGGGAGATGTTTGCTGTTAACTACAACAGCATCAGATAGCTGCTGTTGGTCATTATGGTCTTGGAAGTTGGTTATGACATTGGCAAGTTGTTGGTCCACTCTTGATCTTTCCTCTGTAATGTTGGACAAGACTAGGGTGGAAAGCAAACAGAGGAGAGTGCGACAATCTGCTCCCCATGAACAATATGTGAGAGCCTTAAGGAGATTTAGCTGACCATGGCAAGTTGTCTTTAAAGAAGGAATGTGAGGTCTCCACATCAGCTGGCGATCAAAGAGCAGACCCAGAAACTTGACTATATCACATACCGGAATACATGAACCGTGTAAGTGCAAGAAAGTATCCAGAATAAGCAAATGTCTAGTGAAGGTAATGAATCAGGTTTTCGTACTAGAAAATTTAAAGCCATGAGAAGTGGTCCAATGGGAGACTTGGTTTATCACAACCTGAAGGGAGGCTGCTACTAGTCAACAGTCAGCACCCAGGTAAGCTATAGCAAAGTCATCAACAAAAAGTGATGACCAAATATGCAAAGGAAGAATGGAAAGTAGTTTATTCACAGCTAAGAGAAAAATAGTAGTGCTGAAGACATCCTTGTGGGACTCCCTCAGCTTGCACGAAGTTCGAGGAAAGCGAGGCGCCAATACGGACACAAAAATGTCTATCAGGCAAGAAAGCACCGATGAAGTTTGGTAGATTACCGTGGAGGCCTAAGGAGTGAGCTTGGGCTAGAATGTTATACAGTGGTCCCTTGATAATCATAAGGCTCGATAGTCGTAATTTTCGAAAATCGTAACCTTACTTTCGTCAAAACATTGGCTCGTGAATCATCATTTGACTCAAAAATAGTCATTCGTCTGGGATGTGTACACACAGCCCCAAGCCACCTCAAACTCCATTCCCAGCCAGTGTGCCATTGTTTATCAGAGAGTGAGGATGATCCCAGGAGTTCATACATAACATAAGAATGGAGGAACACTGCAATAAACTCAGGTGCAAGTCCCACTCAAATCCAACCCCTCTCACTCATGTATTTATCAAACCTAAATTTGAAACTACCCAAGCCATAGCTTTTAGAACATAAGATCATAAGAAAGGAGGAGCACTGCAATAGGCCTGTTGGCCCATACTAGGCAGGTCCTTCACAAATCGAACCCACTAACAGCATAACTGCTACCCAAGTAATAAGCTTTGATAAACCTATTTACTCATGCGCAAGCAGGATTCAAACCAACCCCTCTCACTCATGTATTTATCCAACCTAAATTTGAAACTACCCAATGTTTTAGCTTTGATCCTCCCTGTCTTCCATTCATCAACAACAGCCTTCAATAAAGGTAACCTGTCATGTTGAATGTTCATTCTTTTGTGCATGTAAATCTATCTTTAAGGAAAAAAAAATTGTTGCTGATACTTCTGGGTGTCTAGAACGAATTAATTGGATATACATTATTTCTTATAGGGAAAATGGATTCGAAAATCGTCAATTTCGATAATAGTCACACTTCCAGGAATGGATTAATTACGAAAAACGAGGGACCACTCTACATCCAAGTGGTGTCATATGCCTTCTCTAGATCAAAAAAGTCTGCGAGGACAGAGTGGTTGTTAGCAAAGGCATTTTGAATATATGTATCAAAGTGGAGCAAAGGGTCTAAAGTAGAGGAGGCTTTGCGAAAGCCATATTGGCGCAGGGAAAAGCTATTGTGTGTCTTTAAGAACCACATCAGACATCTATTCACCAAGTGTTCCATCACCTTGCAGACCACACTGGTCAGGGCAATGGGGCAATAGTGTGAGGTGTCAAGCCCTGAGATGCCCGGTTTGCAAAATGGTAGTACAATAGCCGACTTCCAGTGTTGAGGGAGAACCCTTTGCTCCCAAATTAGATTGAAAAGACATAAAAGAATGGGAAGGGTCTTAGAATGGAGATGTTATAGCATACTGATGTGGATATCATCAGGTCCCATTGCCGACAGCCAGCAAATGAAAGCATGGACTCCAATTCTAGAAGAGTAAAAGGTATGTTATACAGCTCCAATCCATCGGAGGAGAAATCTGTGAGCAATTACTCTTTTGTAGGTTTAGATGCAAGAAATGAGGGACAAAGGTGAAGCCGCCCTCGGGATATATGGAAAAGATAGTTCCTGATTTCTGTGGCAATGTGGTAACTTCTAAGGATACAGCAACATGAACTCCAACAACCTGCAAATCAGGAGCTGGGCTGGAGTGTACTTACCATACAATTTCCGCACCTTTTTCCAAATCACACACATAGGGGAAAACGAGGTAATAGTAGACACACAGTCTTACCAACAAGTGCATTTAGCATGGCAGATGATGCGGCGAGCAACTGCCCTTGCCACTTGAAATCAACAG
>NW_026507012.1:0-37318 GCF_026875155.1 Cherax quadricarinatus | reverse complement strand
TAAAAGTGTCGGGGGCCCGAGACTGTTAACTGCCTCCCAGCACAATAAGGGGGATTACCAACAGACCCCTGGCAGTCTTCAAGCTGGCACTGGACAAGCACCTAAAGTCAGTTCCTGATCAGCCGGGCTGTGGCTCGTACGTTGGTTTGCTTTGCAGCCAGCAGCAACAGCCTGGTTGATCAGGCGCTGATCCACCAGGAGGCCTGGTCACAGACCGGGCCGCGGGGGCGTTGACCCCGAAACTCTCTCCAGGTAAACTCCAGGTAAACACTACGCCAGGAGAGGATACCTATACGCTTTCCCTGGCAAGGGGTCCCAAGTGAGCCAAGGGGAATTACAATATGGGATAGGCTGTACCGAAGAGATGGCGATTCCTAGGTGATAGTAACTCCAGCTATTCAGGAACGAAAGCTTGGAAGCTTCTGTAGCTGAAGAATCCTTTCTGGAATACTTACCTGGAGGAGGGTGTATATCTGGAGGGTGTTTCAGGGTCAACGCCCCCGCTGCCCGGTCGATCAGGCCTCACGGTGGATCAGGGCCTGATCAACTAAGTTGTTAATGCCGGCCGCACGCAGTGTCTTACTGAAGTCTCCCAGCCAGGCTGAGTGCGACACCTAGTACGAGACTCGTCATTCTTGATGGAATAAGACAGAAAAAAGAAATACAGCCTTTGTTACCACTACGTAGTAAGTATCGTATAGAATAGTGCAGCAGCACACTGAGGATGTGTCATATTTTGCTAATTAAAAAAACGAAAACAGTGGATTACAAGCGGAATTAAAAGGCCGAGTGAACTACCAGTGACGAATTAGATAACCTTTTACCCTCCATTATCCTGGAAGCATTTTTTCCAAAAAATGGTAAGTCCAGCTAGAATGAAACCTTTGAAGCTGCTGTAGATTCTAAATTAATAGTGGACAATAGAACACTTGACAATAGAACACTTGACAATAGAACACTTGCTATACCGAAGTCTACCAGCTGAACCTGACAGATTCCATCACTTGGTATACGAAATTCATCCTTTGTGATGGAATATGACAGGAAAACCCATCCTGTTTGATGGAATATGACAGGAAAACCCATTCTGTGTGATGGAATATGACAGGGAAAACCCATCCTGTGTGATGGAATATGACAGGAAAAACCCATCCTGTGTGATGGAATATGACAGGAAAAACCCATCCTGTGTGATGGAATATGACAGGGAAAACCCATCCTGTGTGATGGAATATGACAGGAAAACCCCATTCTGTGTGATGGAATATGACAGGAAAAACCCATCCTGTGTGATGGAATATGACAGGAAAACCCATCCTGTGTGATGGAATATGACAGGAAAACTCATTCTGTGTGATGGAATATGACAAGAAAACCCATCCTGTGTGATGGAATATGACAGGGAAACCCATCCTGTGTGATGGAATATGACAGGAAAACCCATTCTGTGTGATGGAATATGACAGGGAAAACCCATCCTGTGTGATGGAATATGACAGGAAAACCATTCTGTGTGATGGAAATATGACAGGGAAAACCCATCCTGTGTGATGGAATATGAAGAGGAAAACTCATCTGTGTGATGGAATATGACAAGAAAAACCCATCCTGTGTGATGGAATATGACAGGGAAAACTCATCCTGTGTGATGGAATATGACAGGGAAAGCCCATCCTGTGTGATGGAATATGACGGGGAAAAAACCCATCCTGTGTGATGGAATATGACAGGGAAAGCCCACCCTGTGTGAGGGAATATGACGGGGAAAAAACCCATCCTGTGTGATGGAATATGACAGGGAAAGCCCACCCTGTGTGATGGAATATGACAGGAAAACCCATCCTGTGTGATGGAATATGACAGGGAAACCATCCTGTGTGATGGAATATGACAGGGAAAACTCATCCTGTGTGATGGAATTTTGACAAGAAAAACCCATCCTGTGTGATGGAATATAAACAGGGAAAACTCATCCTGTGTGATGGAATATGAAAAGGGAAAAACCCCATCCTGTGTGATGGAATATGACAGGAAAAACCCATCCTGTGTGATGGAATATGACAGGGAAAACCCATCCTGTGTGATGGAATATGACAGGAAACCCCATTCTGTGTGATGGAATATGACAGGAAAAACGCATCCTGTGTGAGGGAAATTTATGCCCAGGAAACATTTATCGTAAGGGTTCTTAAATGGAGATATCGTAGGTTGAAGGTAGACACACTTGTTGGATGGTAACTTATATTGTCAGACTGAGAGGATGAGGGATGGAGCCCGCTGCCTTGCCTGTCTGCTGAATGGTTCTGCCGCCGAGTGAGAGGGGGGCAGAGGTATGAGCCTACACATGTGCATCCTGTGACGTCACACAAAGCCACAGGCCTACAAGGGATCTCGTATCTAAAGCACATGGATGATACTAATATGCTATGCTGTATAATACAGGGGAAAACAGGGATCAGCAACTATGCGACAGAAAAACCCATCCTGTGTGATGGAATATGACAGGGAAAACCCATCCTGTGTGATGGAATATGACAGGGAAAACCCATCCTGTGTGATGGAATATGACAGGAAAACCCATTCTGTGTGATGGAATATGACAGGGAAAACCCATCCTGTGTGATGGAATATGACAGGGAAAGCCCATCCTGTGTGATGGAATATGACAGGAAAACCCATTCTGTGTTTATGGAATTTTGACAGGGGAAAAACCCCTCCTGTGTGATGGAATATGACAGGAAAAACCCATCCTGTGTGATGGAATATGACAGGAAAAACCCATCCTGTGTGATGGAATATGACAGGAAAAACCCATCCTGTGTGATGGAATATGACAGGGAAAAACCCTCCTGTGTGATGGAATATGACAGGGAAAAACCCTCCTGTGTGATGGAATATGACAGGGAAAACCCCTCCTGTGTGATGGAATATGACAGGAAAAACCCACTGTGTGATGGAATATGACAGGAAAAAAACCCTCCTGTGTGATGGAATATGACAGGGAAAAAACTTTAAATTTTTTAAAAAACCTTTTTGGGGTTTTTTTAAAAAAATTTTTCCCCCCCAAAAAAAATTTTTTTGGGGCCCCCTTTTTTTTTTCCCCCCCAAAAATTTTTTTTTTTTTAAAATTTTTTAGGGGAATAAAAAAAAAAAAAAAAAAAAAAAAAAATTTTCCCCCCCCCCCCCCCCCCCCCAAAACCCCCTTTTTCCCTTTTTCCCCCCAAAAAAAAAAAATTTTTTAAAAAAAAAACCCCCCCAAAACCCCCCCCTTTTTTTTTCCCCCCAAAAAAATTTTTTCCCCAAAAAAAAATTTTCCCCCCCCCCAAAAAAAACCCCCAACCCCCACAACCAACCTCACTCCCAACCCACCCCCAAAACCCAAACCACTCAAAACCCCACACCCAAAACCCAAACCCACTCATTTCCACCCCCCACCAAAAATAACCAACCTCATACCACCTCCCCACAACCAAAAATCACTACCACCACCCCCCAGGGCCCAAAACCCCCACAAGTAGCTTTTAAACCCCAACGCAAAGATAAAAATAATCATACGGGTTTTAAAGCGTTTAAAATTGAGAGGGACAACTCAGCAAAGCATTTCTCGCCCCCTCTCTCCCAGGATTTCCCAAACTGTCTTTTAAATTTAAAGGTTTTAAAGTGTTACACAAAAGATATAAAATTTAACTGTTTTTCAACTTGTTTAAAACCTTTGCAAAATTTTCACTTGTTAAGCTAAAAACCAAAACTTAGGTAAGCTTTTGATTAACACGCTTGTGTCCCGGTGAGGTTTATTAAGTTGGGCTAACTCAGTGTGACTTTATTCAAGTTGGGTTTTATCATGTAACTTAAAAAATTTTCTTACTACGTAAAAATGTTTAAAAAAAACCCCTCACGTGTCTTTCTTTACTTATCTTTGATTATATTTTAATATAAAAATAAAATTATATATATATATATATATATAAATATATTTATATTTTATATAAAAAAAAATTTATTTATTTTTTTTAATTTATTTAAAAATTTGAGCACACTTACGAGGACAAAAAATTTACAGGAAAAGAGAGTATGCCAAATTCCCCCTTAAAAATTGTTTGCTTTAGGGGGCTGGTTTAAAAAATTAATTTAAGTTTAACAAAGCAATGTGAAATCAGTGAAAAAAACATTAATGCCAATGTGGTATATTTCCTATAACATGCCCAAAAAAAACTGTTTTTTTTTTTAAATTTTTATCTTTTCTTTGGGAGGGAAGCGCTAAACCAGTGGGATCATACAATGCCTATGGATTTAAATTTAAATTCAGGTGCTAACCATTTTCCCTTTCCTCAAAGGTCCTCAGCAGCTTTCAAAGCTACTGCCTCTCTTGAAGAGCTGCAGTTAAATAAGCTTTTTCCAAAGGGAAAAAAGGGTTTAAACTGGGGGTCAAGTTCAAAAAAATTCCCCCAGGGATTTGGGCAGCCGGCTGTGCTCACTGGGGAGTTCTGTCGCGGTTTTGGTGACACTCTGGGGTAGTATGTCCACCTGTAAAAACTGACAAAAATTGCTAGTTTTTCATTTTCGAGGATTCCAACTGAGGTCCTTAAAAAAAAAAGGGCGTCATCTCCCCATCAAAACTCTTGTGGATTGTAAAAAAACGTCGTTGGTTTCCGTGGTTCCCTGTCGAGAAAGGGTGATAGGTGGCCCCAAAAAGGAGCTCTTCTCACCGTGAGCAAAAACCCACAATATTTCCTTAAAAAAAAACGTTTATGAGAGGGAATCAAGACAGTGCGTTTGTTACATAGATTTTCACTAAAACAAAAACTTTTAAAAAGGGGGTTGCAACAGTCACGAGGGGCATTTTTTCCCAAATTCACTTCAAAAAAACAAAAACATAAAGTGGGAGGGAAAGAAAACCAAGCCCTAACCGATTAAGGGGGAAGATATACTAAGCAACACAGACCCAAATTTAAATCCCTAAAAACCAAAATTAACTCGGTGGCACTCGATGTATGCACAAGGCTTTTTCCCTCAAAAAAAAAGGGGGGTTTGTTTGGTAAAATAAAAAAGAGACAGGCGCTCCCTTTTAACGGGCGAGGGAAAAAGAAAAACAGAGCGGCAAAAAAGAGGTTAAATAAAATCTGAAAGCGCAGGGAAAACACTGGTCAGAGAAATGGGCAAGCCCCAAAACTTAAGCAAAAAGAACCCTTAGGATTCAGGAAACGGGGGGAAAGAATTTAAAAGCTATAAATAAAAAATTCGAAAGAAACCAAAGTATTTCTTTCCAATCCAAAATAAAATCGAGAACAACGCCCAGTTTGGGGCCCCAACTTAAACAAGATGGGTCCTACACAGTTGCCCAGAAAGGGAAAAAGGGAATGGCAAACCAAGCCCCAATATGACTCAGTTTTTGCAAGCCGTTTAACCCAGCCCGTGGGGTCGAAAAACAAAGGGAATTTTTTTTTTGAGAGAGCCACAAAATTTATTAACAAAAAGCCTATCCGATGTTTTCCTGACCCCAAAAAATTGATTTCGAACAGGCGAAAAAATGACATGCCCTTTTCCACTCTCCCCCAGGGCCAACTCAGGGAAACTTGGGGTTTCACGAAAACGAAAAAAAAGGGCCCCCTACACACCCCTTTTCCACCCTTTTGGGAGAGGGAGAAGGGACCGGGGGTCGCCCCTCAGTTACAAAAAAAAACAGACAAAACCCCCAACTCCAAAAAGGGGGGGCATTTTAAAGCAACACCCAAAGAACTCAAAACCAATAGCACAAAAAATTCCCATTTTCTTTAAAATCTTTGGGGGGTTTCCCAAAAGAAGCAAGATCACAACCCTTTCAAAAAAACCCATCATTTTACAAAACCCGGGGGCCCAACAGGGGTTTAGAACGGGTTTTCGCTCCGGGTCTTCTCAAGGCTACTGGATCACAAACGACAAGGTCCAAATGCACTAGAAGACAAAAAGGGAATGCAGATGTAATATATACAGACTTTGCAAAAGCCTTCGACAAGTGTGCCCATGGCTTTAAAAAGCGCACAAAATGCGGGGCAAAGGGAATTTAACAGGAAAATGGTCGATGGATCTATAATTTCCTCACAAACCCAAACACGGGAGGGGTAGCCCGTCAAAAATTTAAAGTCCGAGGCACAAACCGTGAAAAGCTCTTTTTCCACAAGGACAGTACTAGCCCCTTTTCTTTTTTCCTCATCCCCCATATCCGAATAGCAAGGAGGGTCACCCAAAACAGCACCGTGTCTTCCTTTGCGTTTACCCCCGGGAACTGCTTTGACAGTGTTTTTTCCATTGCGACCTGAAAGGGGCCCCGGGCGGACATAAACCCAAATCTTTCCAGGGGGGCTGCAGAAAACAATAAAAATTTTCAACGATGAAAAATTTTCAATTACTCAGTTTTGGGGAAAACATGAAAATTTTAAAATCTTCACAGAGTACAAAAAATTTGGCCACAAAAATAGACGAAACCCCAAAACGTAAAAGGGGACCGGGAGTGATTATGGGAGGATCTCCCCTTTTAAAGGCCCATAAAAATTGTATAAAACGATCTGCTAAAAAAAAATGACAGGATGGATTTTGAAAACCCTTTCAAAACTGGGGAGGCCAAGCCCATGATGACACTCTTCAGGTCACTTTTTTTCTATCTAGGCTGGAATATTGCTGAAACTCAAACAGCACCTTTCCCGGCAGGGTGAAATTGCCGCCCTAAAAAGAACAGAAAACTTTCACGGCGGCAAAAACGGAGAAAAAAAAACACCTCAATTACGGGGAGCGTTTGAGGTTTCTTAAACCTTTTTTCCCCGGAACGCAGGAGGGAAAAGATACATGTTTATATACCCCTTTGGAAAATCCAAGGGACTAGTACCGAATTTTGCAAAAACAAAATTTCACTCACTACAAAAGGGGGGGGGGGGCAAAAGACTTAGCAACGAGCACCAAACCCCCCCAAAATAAAAAACCCGGGGGGGTGCCCACTAGCACTTTAAAGGGCCCATACAATAAGTGCCCCGGGGGCCCGAAAACTTTTTTAACTGCCCCCCCAGAAAACAATAAGGGGGTTTTCCAAAAAGCCCCCGGCAGTTTCAAGCGGGCACGGACAAGCACCTAAAGATTCCGGATCACCCCGGGCTGTGGCTGTACGTTGGTTTGCTTTGCAGCCACCAACAGCCTGGTTAAATCGGGGCGTGACCCACCAGGGGGCCTGGTCACAGCCCGGGGCCGCGGGGGCGTTGACCCCGAAATCTCCCAGGTAAACTCCGGGTTTAAACACTACGCCAGGAGGGGATACCTATCCCTTTTTCCCCTGGCAAGGGGTTTCCCCAAAAGGTGACCCCAAGGGGAATTAAAATTAGGGATGGGCTGTCCCGAAAAAGAGGGCCCATTCCCTTTGGGTGTTAGTAACTCCAGCTATTCGGAAAACAAAAAGTTTGGGGAAGTTTTTGTAGCTGAAGAACCCTTTTTTCTGGAATACTTACCTGGAGGAGGGTGTTTTTCTGGAGGGTTTTTTCGGGGCCCAAGGGCCCCCGTTCCCCCGGTCGGGGGGCCTCAGGGTGGTTTCGGGGCCCTAAATTAAAACTAAGTTGTTTTTGCCGGCCGCAGCAGTGTCTTACTGAAATTTCCCCCCACCCGGGGCTGAGGGGCGACCCCTAGTCCCGGGGGAATCGTCATTTTTGATGGAATAAGACAAAAAAAAAAATACGCCTTTGTTACCCACTACGTATTAAGTATCGTATAAAATTAGTGCAGCAGCCACATGGGGGATGTGCCCATTTTTTGGGAAAATTTAAAAAAAAACAAAAACAGTGGATTACAAGGGGAAATTTTAAAAGGGGCCCGAGGGGAAACTACCTAAACGAATTAGAAAACCTTTTACCCCCCTTTACCCCGGGAAAAGCTTTTTTCCCAAAAAAATGGTAAGCCCAAAGCTAGAATAAAACCCTTTTTGAAGTGCTTTAATTCAAAATTTTAGTGGACAATGAACATTTGACAATAGAACATTTGGCCAAAAAAACACTTGCATACCGAAGTCTCCCACTAAACCCGGACGGGTTTCCCATCATTTTATACGAAATTCACCCTTTGTGATGGAAAAATGACGGGGAAAACCCATCCGGGTTTGATGGAATTTTACAGGAAAACCCCATTCTGTGTGAGGGAATTTATGAAAGGGAAAAACCCACCCTGTGTGATGGAATATGACGGAAAAAACCCTCCTGTTTGAGGGAATTTTGACGGGAAAAACCCCATCCTGTTGAGGGAATAGGGACGGGGGAAAACCCATTTTTTGTGTTTGGAATATGACGGGAAAACCCCATTCGGGTGGGAGGGAAAAATTTGAGGGGGAAAAACCCATCCTGGTGAGGGGAATAGGACGGGAAAAACCCCCACCCGTTTGATGGAATATGACGGGAAAAACTCATTCGTGTGATGGAATATGACAAAAAAAAACCCCTTTTCCTGTTTTTGGGGAATAGGGGGCCAGGGAAAGCCCATCCTGTGTGATGGAATAGGGCAAAAAACCCCTTTCTGTGTGAGGGAATTATGCGGGGAAAAACCCCAATCCTGTTTGATGGAATAGGGAACGGGGAAAAACCCCTTTCGTGTGATGGAATATGCGGGGAAAAACCCATCCTGGTGAGGGGAATATGACAGGGAAAAAACTCACCCTTGTGTGTTTGGAAAAAGCCAAAAAAAAACCCACCCTTTGTGTGAGGGAATATAAAGGGGAAAAACTCATCCTGTGTAAAGGAAAAATTTTTGCCCGGGGGAAAAAAGCCCCCTGTGTGATGGAATATGACGGGGAAAAACCCACCCTGTGTGATGGAATATGACGGGGAAACCCCTCCTGGGGAAAGGAATATGACGGGGAAAAACCCATCCTGTTTGAGGGAAATTTAAGGGAAAGCCCATCCTGTGTGATGGAATATGACGGGAAAAACCCCCATCCTGTGTAAATGGAATATGACATAAAAAACCCCATCCTGTGTGAGGGAATATAAACAGGGAAAACTAACCTGTGTAGGGAAAATATGACAAAAAAAACCCATCCTGGGGTGAGGGAAATTTAAGAAAAAGGGAAAAAAATCACCCTGGGTGATGGAATATGACAAGGAAAAACCCATCCTTTTGGATGGAATAGGGACGGGAAAAAAACCCATCCGTGTGATGGAATAAACAGGGAAAACCCACCCCCTTTTGTGATGGAATATGACGGGAAAAACCCCCTTTCCCTGTGTGATGGAATTTTGCGGGAAAAAAGGCTTTCCTGTGTGATGGAATATGCCCAGGAAACGTTATCGAAAGGGGTTCTTAAATGGAGATTTTCGTGGGTTAAAGGTAGACACCCCTTTTTGGAAATGGTAATTAAATTGCAGACGGAGGATGAGGGATGGAGCCCCGCTGCCTTCCGTCTGCTGAAGGGTTTCGGGCCGCCGATTGGAGGGGGGGCAAGGTATGAGACACATGTGCACCCTGTGCCCGGTCACACAAACCACGGGCCCTAAAAGGGGGTTCTCTTTATCTAAAGCACATGGATGATACAAATTATGTTTAGGGCTTTTTATAATACGGGGAAAACAGGGATCAGCAACTATGTGAAAAAAACCCATCCTGTGTGTTTGGAATATGAGGGGGAAAAAAACCCATCCTGTTTTGGTGGATATACAGGGAAAACCCTCCTGTTTTATGGAATTGACAGGAAAACCCTTTCCCTGTGTGAGGGAATATGACGGGAAAAACCCCATCCTGTGTGATGGAAAAAGACAGGGAAACCCCCATCCTGTGTGTTTGGAAAGACAAAAAAAACCCCAAATTCTGTTTAAATGGAATTTGACGGGGAAAACCCCATCCTGGTGATGAAATATAAAGGGGAAAAAACCCAACCTGTGTGATGGAATATGCAGGAAAAACCCACCCTGTGTGAGGGAATATGACAAAAAAAAAACCCATCCTGTGTGAGGGAATTATAAACGGGGGAAAACCCATCCGGGGTAAAGGAAAAAGACAGGAAAAACCCTCCTTTTTGAGGGAAATTTATGACCGGGGAAAAACCCATCCTGTGTGATGGAATATGCAGGAAAAACCCCAAACCTGTTTTTGATGGAATATGACGGGAAAAAAACCCATCCTGTGTGATGGAATATGCCCGGGAAAAAAAAATCCTGTGTGATGGAATATGACAAAAAAAACCCTCCTGTGTGATGGAATACATAAAGAAAACAAGGTGGGTTCCCCTGGGCTTCCACCCGTAACCCCCTGCATAAAACACCATACTACTTTTAAAAACCGGGCAAAACCCAGTTTTAAATCTATTAAAAAAAGTTTTTCAACATTTTCTAGCTTCAATTTCTTTTTAAAGGGGGACCTTGATGAAACAAAGGGGCCTCTTGATCCAGAAAAAGGTGACCCCCCTTTCTTTTTCCCTTAGGTCAAACCAAATTTTCCTCTTTTCGGGATGCTGTATAACCCTTAGTTTATCTCTTCCCCATGAATAAAAAATTAAAAAGAATCCCCAATGATAATTCTGACTTCTACAGTGGGAGTTTTTTTTGGGGGGGAGGAAGGGGCCCCAGTTTTTACCACATCACCACATTATTTTTCCCTGAAGACTCAAAAAGTGCCCCCTCCACCCCCCGCCCGGGTTTTGTGATACCCTTGTTTTAAAGTTTTTGGGGGGTTTCTTTAAAACCGGTTTCCTCTTTACGTGTCCCTGAGGGGCACGTATTCTAAAACCGCGGGTCGTTCTTTCTTCAGGTTTCTTGGTACATTTTCAGTTTCCTGTTAAATTTTTGCAACTAGAAATTGGACCGTGAGCGCCTTTTTTACGTTTTTTTACGAGTCATTTCGCCCTTTTTGAGTGTTTTAAAACCCAGAAAACCAATGTTTTAAATTTTTGGACACCGTGTCTTTATTTGCGGGCCCTTCCCAATTGTTACCTCCCAAACTTTTTTTCAAAGTTCAGCTTTATCAAAAGGGTTACTACGATCCCCTTACCCCAAATGCCGAAAAACAACTGCTGATTAGCACCCACCTCCTATTGACGCTACATGACCAGGGGCACAAGAAATAAAAAAAATTTAAAACACCGGGAGCCATTGATTTCTAAGGGGAAAAAAGGGGTTTAGCAACTTTAAGGAAAAAAATAGCTGGGTTCTACTTACTGCTAAGGGGCCTGGGCGTGGGTTTTTAAAAATTTAAAAACACGGGATTTTGGTACCCCAGAGGCAACAGGTGTCAAAAAATTCACCCATTTCCCCATATGTTTTTAAGGTTCCCCCCATTTAGTAAGCAAATGGGTAGGGCATAAATTATTACTGCCCTTTAAAGGGGTTAAAGGAGGAAAAAATTAATTAAGATAATCACGAAGCAAGGGGTATTAAAAAATATCCGCTGAATATTTAAATTACTTTTTAAATTCTTTAAAAAATTTATCTGCTATTGCATTCTTATAAAAAAATTTTGGAAACCGTATAGGACAATATTTGCTTGTTTAAAAATTTATTCTACCTTAAGGGTACGTTTTAGTTTACCTTCGGATACAGATAAATTCCCTTGGGTTTGGGTCCCAAATTTTCCCGGGGGCCCCCCGGAAGCGTCTTTAGCCCACTCGTTTTTAAAAAAAAATTTGGAGTCTACTGCATGGGAAGGATTTTTTAAAAAATTTAATATACAAATTCAGTAAAGGTAAAAAAAAAAATTAAAAGATTTCATGTAGACTAGCCTTTTCTAGTGCGAAGGGGCCCCAAAAACAGTTCAAGCTTCGGCCCCCAAAAAAATGAGGCCCGGGCCAAATCCCCTTGGCCCAGTTATATATAAAATATAATATAATATAATTTATTATATTTTTTGGGGCGTTTTTAATCCCCCAAAAGCACGTAAATTTTTTGCTATTAATTAAAGGGTTTTAAGACAGTAAAGGGTCCCAGTTTAGAGAAAAATTAAAAGTCCTCAAATTTCACAGTTTATCACGGGGAAAAGTCTTTTAACTTCCATCACGGGTTAAACGGCAGTCACAACACAGATGTGTGAGCAAACACTATGCTAAAACACCTTTTATGGGGGTTTGATTTTCGCTGTGTCCAGCTTAAATCAAGTATCGCTCGGGTTTAAGAGCTTTTTTAGGTATCACTTAGGTAGAGCTTTATTGGGTTTTTTGGGTTCTGCCCTTTTATTCATAAAAAAAAGGGCTCCCCGGGCTCGTAAATACACCCAACACCCACACACACCCCAAAGTGAAGAGGCGGGGCCAGGAGCTGTGAATCGCCCCCCTTCAATCAAAAAAATGGGAGAGTAAAAATTAAAATTTGGAGTATACTTTACAAATGGTCTAGATTTATATAACCCTCTATCTAAAAAAAAAAACCTAAAACCCTCAAACCCGGCACATAACTTAGATTATCTATCCCAGAGCTTTAAAAATTTTCTTATCCTCAGATAGGTAAATCTAAGCATATATTCAACTTTTATTCGCATTGCATATATTTAAACGAAGCGCAAAATTTCCGTGTTTTTTGTGGGGGGGTACAAATTCTTTTATTTTAAAGAGTTTTGGGAGGCCCCGATCCTCCGCCCCTAATCGTCCCTTTTTTTTTAAAAGAAAACTTCCTGGGGGGTACGGCTACACACCCCAATTTGGGGACCTTTGCGCTGCCCTCAGCGGGGTTTTATCGGGGAAACCCCCCGGGTTTTCCTTAAAGGGTCATTGCTACACCCATGATCTTCTTTCTGTCTATTTTAATGGGGGTGTGTGTGTGTTATGCTTCTGGAAAAGGGCTCTTCTTTTCAGGGAATCTGATTGCTCTCTTTTTCCCTTAGATCGAACTGATTGTTTGGATGATAATATTTAAAAGGGCCATAGTAAAAATTTAAAAATTAATAAAATTTTACTGCTGTGGGGGTTTTTGGTGGCAACCCCACGCCCAGGAAACACTTGTTTCCCGCAGACAAAAAACCCTAGAAGTTATTAAATAAACATTCCATTTTTTCCCGGCCGTATGAAAAACCCAAGAAAACTTGATGCCGTTAAAGGAGAAAGTGGATAAAATTTCGCCCTACACACGCCCCTAAAAACCCCCCCGAGCACCCCCCATGTCCTTCACAACGACACTGAGGATCCCCCATCAAAAGAGACCCAGGGGCTCTATGAGATTTTGTAAAAAATTTTTCCCCACTTTAAACCCTTTGGGGGCTACGGTTTTCGAGCTCTGGGGTGTTCAGAGGGAGCCTATGTGGGGTTAAGTTGGGGGTCGTGGAAAAAAATAAGAGATAAATGTTTTTATTTTGGTTTCTTTTGGGCCCAAAAAGTGGGCTTTTCAAGCAAAAATAGATCTACCCGACCCAGAAGTAAAGGAAAAAAATTTTGAGGGTTTGCTTCCGTCCCCGGGTTTTTCAGTGCTGATGGAGAGACCCCCCGCACTGCTGAAGGTTAGTTGTTATTTGGGGCAGTAAAAACCCCAAAGGGAATGTTATTTCATCTTTTTTAAACTTTTGGTATATCCTTTCAAAACTATTGTTACGCCGGCTACTGAGTGATAACAGCCTCTCAAACCTCTGCTCTAAAGGGATGAAGAAAATTTTGAGAGCGAACAGCTTAAAAATTTTCCTTTAAATACACTTCATCTGGTATAAAAAACGAGTTTTAATCCCCCTTCCTGTCTGGGTTTCATATTCATCCAAAAATACGGTATTGAACTTTGTTAGGCTGGGGGGACTGATTACCTCCCCTTCCCAGAATCTACAATTCTTCGGGGTTTTGTTTCCGAAAACTGTTTTGGTAAAGCACTGGTTGGCGAGACTTTACTTTTATAAAGATACCGGGTTTTGCACATTTTTCTAATTCTTCAACCTTTTCGTTTATTATATACGATTGATTTAAAATGTTGGGACGGGTTAAAAAGGGGATTTACGGGCCCAAGGGGTTAAATTGATATCCCCCCAAGTCTCTTTTTAATTATTTAGAAAAAATTAGATACATCACCATGCTGCTATCTCCTGTACGATATTTACCAGGGGGGAACAAAACTATCGTTTGTCCTGTCATTTTCCCATACCTGGGAGGGGTTTTCATCCACAGTGCTAAAAATGTTCATCTAAAAACGAGAAAAATTTCCCGTCGGCGTAGGAGGGGCTCCCCTTTTCCCTCGAACCCCCCCTTGAGGACATTTTTTGGAAAGCTTTCTTTGTGGTATATTATTTTTTAAATCTACTTTACCAGGGGCAAAACTTCGTTTTTTTAATGTTTTTTTCAACTTTTTTTTATGGTGCAAAAACTTAAAGATTTTTAGCTTTTTTTTTCCCTTTGTAAAATTTGATTGTGTGAAAACCCCCCTTTTTTTTAATTTACATTAGCAAAAACTTTTTTCCTTTTTTACAGTGGGCCAATTTTAAATTTAAATTTTAAACACCCATTCCCTCGTCTTTCTATTTTTTAAAACCCAATTTATTTTTCCAGCCTGTGAATAAACATTCTTGTGTTTATTAAAATGGATTAACCCGTTGTTTTTTTTCCGGGAGCGGGCATCACCCCAAGTATGGGGGAAAAATTTTGGGGGAAGAACCAATGCTCTTTGACTTCGGATACCCCAGAAAAATATGTCGGGTAAAGGAGCTGAGACGCGCTATTAGGAAAAAAAATTTTTTCCCGACTTGTGATGAATTCTGGCAAATGGATGAATCTTTTCGTATTGTTTCCGTCACCTTTTGTGTTGGCTCAAAACGCCCGTTTTTAGTTTTTTGAAAAAAAACGCTCGTCGACGGGAAAAATTTTTAAGCCGACTTTGACCCTGAAATGCAAAAAAGCACTTCGGGAACTAAACACGCTGAGGGTACCTGTTTAAAATTAAATTTCTTGCGCGGCACCGACATGCATTTTTTTGATTTCCCGGTGTTAAAACGGATGGCAAAAACAAAATTTAGCGGCTCTGCGAAGCCCCCGTGATGAATATTAAAAAGACTGGGGTTTGTTTAAGAAGTCAAGGACGGAATTCTTCACTGGGTTTTTTAAAAGATTTACTCGGGTTAGTCGGCTTATGGGGACATAAAAAAATTTTCTGATAAAGAACTGCATAATGCCTCTTAAACCTGAGCTCCCCACTAGGGGGACACTGTCAGACGCCCCCGGGGGAAAACGTTGCTTAATGTGACAAATTTTCCCCTAGTACCAGTTAAAATTTTAATATAATTTTAAAACCTTTTTCCCAAATTTTTTAAAAAAAAATTTTATATGTTTAGGAAACTTTTAAAACTTGTTGATTGTTTATGTCAACATAAAAAGTTTCTTCCTCTATCACTCAGAAATATTTTTTTGGGAAAATAACAAAAACGAAACTAAATTCCAATTCCTAGAGAAAGGATCCCACAGATGGGAGGGAAAAACATTTTTTGTCTGTTGAATTAAAAAAAAAAAAAAGGTTTTTCTAAGCGATTAAAAATTTTGAAAATTTAAACACTCGTATACAATATATTATATTTTTAACTTTCCTCTTTTCCCTTTCACCCGCGGTTTCCCCAGTTTCCCATATCACAAGTGATCTATTTTTGTAATGATTTTTTGGGGGTGATGTTAAATTTTGAAAGGACCCCCTGCCCTGGTGGCCCAAATACCCCCAAAGTGCCTTTTAATCTTCTACCCCGATTGGGGTTTTCGGGTTTTGCCCTAGTTTCTAGCATTGTTTAAAGAAAGGGGGACATTGCCCCCTTTCCAGTTATTTTCGTTAATTTTGGGAACAAACCCGGGACACAAGTTCTTCAAATTTACCCTCCCCTGTGTTTCTTTTATATGGGGGAAATTAAGAAAAAGTATTATATGTGAAAAAGAATAAATTTTTATCTATTTTCCCTTCGACGGGGTTTATTCCGCATTTTTAGTCGCCATGTTTCCACAGTTTTTAAGGATCGATCTAATAAAAAAAAAAAAACTAAATAAGAAAAAAAAATTTTTTTTAAAAAATAGAGCAAAAAACCTCACTTTTGAAATTAAACCAGCCAAAACAAAAATTGAAAAGTTTCCAGCGCTGTTGAAAAACTAAAACAGTGCAAAAAACCCCCCCTCAAGATATTTTCTTTTTTTTTCCCTTTTGAGTAAGAAACTAAAAAAAAAAATAAAAATTTTTAAAAAGTTGACCATGAATACGGGGGTTGCGTTGAGTGACATATAGTAAAATCTGTTCTCGGGCCCCTTTCATATTAAATTTCCAGTGGGGGAAAAAGGTTTTGGGATTTTTTTTTTTTTTTAATTGAAAATAAATACATAAAAAAAATTTTACAAATTTAAAAACACTTTGGCATTGGTGTTAAAATTTTGTACTGGGGTTTTGTTTCCTTTCCCCACTTTTTTTTAAAACCTTTGGGCCCCCCGGGTTTTCCTGTAGACAATTCGGGTCCCCAGGGGGGCCCCCGGGGTTCCCAGACCGGGGCCCAACCCGGGTTTATGCCCCTAAACAGGGAGGCTTTTTGGCGTGTTTTGGGGAAACTCGGGCCCAGCAACCCCCCACAGCCTGGCTAAATCAAAAATTAAATTTAAAAAAACATACAAACCCCCCTCTTGAACTTTATAAACGAAACTATGTAAAATATTTTAAAAGGGAAGGTGGGGGAAAGGGGCCCCAGAACCTTATTTCCAAGGTTTTTTTTAATTTTTAATTTAAATTTCAAAATTGACCACCAAAAGAAGAAGTTTTGGAAGATATGTAAAAAAAATATAAAAGTGTTTTTTAATTAAACCAAATTTTTTTTTTATTTTTTTATAGTTTCTTTATTTAAACCCTTGCCAAGTTGTCTTTTAAGTTTTTTGCGACAGTCTCCCAAAGAAATTTAAACAACTTGCCCCGGAGAAATTTAGGGGTTAAAATTTAGGTTTTTTTATTGACAGTGGTTCTACTTTTGGATTACGTGCGGCCAGCATAACAGCCGGGGTTTGATTGGGGCCCCGATCCACCAGGGGGGCCTGGTCAAAGGCCGGGGGGGGGCGTTGACCCCCGAACTCTCTCCAGGTTTACTCCAGGGTTTTAATATGTTAGGGGCTTTTAAAAAGGGGTTCAAAAGGGGAACGCGTGTTTAAGGGGTATTTTTAACCTCCCTTAGGGTGTTAATACGGGTTACCCCCTTGGGGGTTTTAAAGGGTTTACGGTTTACCTCCCCTTTGGGGGTTTTAAGGAAATGGTTACCTCCCCTTGAGGGTTTTTTAAGGTACTGGTTACCTACCCTTGAGGGGTTAAGGTACTGGTTACCTACCCTCGGGGGTTTTTTAAGGGAAACGGTTACAAACCTCGAGGGTGTTAAGGAACGGGTTAAACTTCCCTTGGGGGTTTTTAAAGGGTTTAACTGGAAACCTACCCTTTGAGGGTTTTAAAAGGTACTGGTTACCTATCCTTGAGGGTTTAAGGTACGGGTTTTAAACCTACCCTGGGGTGTTAAGGTACGGGTTTCCTTTACCCTTGGGGTTTTTTAAGGTACTGGTTACCTACCCTTGAGGGTTTTTAAGGACGGGTTAACCAACCCTTGAGGGTTTTTTAAGGTAGGGTTTCCCTTTATCCTTTGGGGGGTTAAAGGGTATTGGTTTTACCTCCCCTTTGGGTTTTTAAAGGGTACTGGTTACCTACCCTTGAGGGGGGTTTAAGGTAGGGTTTAAACCTATCCTTAAAGGGTTTTAAAGGGTACGGTTTAACCTACCCTTGAGGTTTTAAAGGGGTACTGGTTACCTATCCTTGAGGGTGTTAAGGAACTGGTTACCCCCCCTTGGGGGTTGAAAAGGAACTGGTTCCCTTTCCCTTAAGGGTGTTAAGGTATTGGTTTTAACCTCCCTTGAAAGTTTTTAAGGAAAGGGTTTTTACCTCCCCCTGGGAAGGTATTAAGGTACCAGTTACCTACCCTCAAAGGGGTTTTAAAGGGGTTTACCAGTTCCCAAAACCCCCCAAAGGTTTTTAAGGTCCCTTTTAACCTCCCCCTGGGAAGGGTATTAAGGTACCAGTTACCTACACTCGAAGGTATTAAGGTCCCAAAGTTACCTCCCCCGGGGAAGGGTTTATTAAGGTACCAGTTACCAAACCCTTTCAAGGGAGGGGGTCCCTAAAATTTTTTTTCAAATTTAAACGAGTTTTTTTTAATACAGAAACCCTCTTTTTTGCCCTTTAAAACGCTACAACTTAAAGTTTTCTTTAAACCCTCTAAAATAATCAATAAGGCAAAATCCAGGAAAAAAAAAATCCCAAAAAAAAATTTTTTTCTAAGGGCCTTTTAAATACATTTTATTTACGCAAAACAGAGTAAAAATTTCAAATCTTTTCCCAAATTTTTTTTAAACCCGCCTTGATAAAGGCGCTTTCGAGTCTATTAAATGGAAAACCAAAAAAAGAATTAGAAAATAGCCCAAAAAGTATTTTTTTATTTTTTTGATCTTTTTTTTAAAAACCGCAAATTAAAACTTAAAGGGTTTATAAAAAAAAAAAAGGTATTTTCCCAAAATAGGGAAAAAAAATCTGATTCATTTTTTTAATATTTGAAAAAGGGCCGGCCCCCCTAGAAAATTTTAAACGCTCTTTTTGAGTTTTTTTTTTTTTTTGGGGGGAATATTTTTAAACCCATCGAAAAGTTTTCTCATTCAAAATGAAAACTTTTCAAACTTTTAAAAAAAATTCCTATGCACCTTTTTTTTTCTTATATAAAAGGTATTTTTACTTCCCTAAAACCATTTATTAACATTATTCAAATTGATATATTATTTGATATATATAACCCAAAATTCAAAGGGTTTAAAACCCTTATTTTAAAAATTCTTTGGGAAAAAAGCGAAAACACTTTGGGGGTCACCCCACCCTCTTGGGGAAGGGGGGTTAAACAGAGTCGAGTCAAAAAAAAAAGGGGGGGGGGGAACCCACCCCCCCGTCACCACATTTTTGCTCCCTCCTTACTCCCCCCTCCCCCAAATATAATTTTTTGGGGGAAAAAATTTGGCAAAATTGTTTCTTCCCCCACAAGACGTTGGATGTTATCTCCACAAAGTATTATTTTAAAGGGGCCCTTTAAAGCATAAACTAGCTTTTCAAGTACGCCTCTGAAGTGTTGTTACACGGGTCCCAAATATTTTTAAAAATTTGGCAAGTTAAGGGAGATTTAACCATCCCCAACTAGCCATCATATAATATTTTTAAATAAATATATATATATTTATATAAAAAATTAAAATATATAAATATAAATTTTAAAAATATATATAAATATAAATAAATATATATTGGGGACTCAGTGTTAGTTTAATTTTGTTATAAACCAAACCAAAAATTTTCCCCAATTTTTGGGGAAAAAATTAAAAGCTTTTGCTTGGAGTAAGTTGCAGAAATTTTTAATGACGTGTTGAGGGGAAAAAGAAGGTGAAAGGCATTTTTTAAGTACTTTTAAGTTTTTTTTACAAAATCACTAAAAAAAAGACAGGTTCAAACCAAGCTGTCATTGAGACGAAAATTTCGTTCTGGGGGAAAACCATCTTTCCACCCATGTTTCGCTTGTAAGTCATGTTTAAATTCCTATGGAGGCTTTAAAATTTAGGGATAGGCTTTTACACGGGCCCCAAACATCGCCCTAAAACAAACCCTGCCCCTGAAAAAAGAGACCTCTTTTTTGACCAATTGTGGCACCCGGCATCGGGATCAAAAAATGGGTTGGGAAACATCTCCCCCCCCCCTTTAAAAACAAAAATTGTTTTTATTGTTAGTGTTAAATAATTATATTCGCACATGAGGTGTGCTCAATGAAAAGGGAAAAAAAAATGAATATTTTTATCAGTAAGAATTTAAAAAAAAAAAAAAAAAACATCGTACTGTACCCAAATGGGGGGCGTTGCTTTCTGCCACGTCAGTGTTCATGTCCTTTTGTTGCGTGTTTTAAACCCAAAAAACCTAAAGGGGAATGCTTTTTAAAAATTTATTTTTTAAATATGTGCACAAAACCCACTCCATTTTTTTTTTGGGTTTTTCACCTGGAAATCATATTTTTTTTTACTCAAAATTTTGGGGGAATTTGGTTAAGGTCATTTTCTCATGGTAGGAACTGGGGCCCCATTTGGCAAAGGTCCCAAAAATTTTCTTTAGGCGTGTGAAAAAAAAAAAAAATTTTTAAAAGAAAACAGAGTTTTTTTTTTACCTGTGGGTTAGGATTTTTTTTTTTTTTTTTGTGAATTGCTGTGATAATGGGAAACTCAACGTATACAGAGACTGGGAAGGGGGGGAGGTAATCAGGGGTTTTTTTTTGGGAGGAATAGAATTTGCTTTGGGTTCCCTTTGTTTAAGACCCTTCTCAGCTGGTGAAGGATCTTTATAACAATGCCATGTGTTTATTTAATTAAATGAATTAAAAAAAACTCAGAAAAAAAAAACACATATATTGCCGACGAAAGACTGTGTTGTTGGAAAAAAAAAATCTTCGAAGTTCGGAGGGATTTGACCATGGGAAAGGAAGGACATGGGGTTCCCAATTTTTCCGGGGGAGGGGAAGACGTTTGTTAATCCCCCTCTACCTGCCCATATTTGTCTAGAAATAAAATTTTTGGGTTTCACTTTTTATGAATTAAACCTGGGGCTAATAAAATGAAATCTTCTTTTTTTGTTCTTCAAGAAAAAGTGGGTAAGAAGGCAGGATATTTTTGGGAAAAATAGAATGAAAAAATTGCATGAAAAGGGGGGAAATAAAAATGAAGACCATTTCCCAAATGTCCTTTCCCCGGTTTTTAATCTATTTTAAATGGGGCCTTAACCCGGAGTTACCGGAGAGGGTTTGGGGGTCCCCGACCCCCCGGCTCGGTCTGAGGGCCAGGTTGAGGGGACAAAAGCACGAATAAAATTTGCTAAGATAAAAAATAGACCAACGAAAAAAAATTAAAAAGATACCACTGAACTTTACAAAGAATTATACAAGTGATGTTACCGTTAAAAAAGTGACATTTGGAAAAACCATTGGGAAAAGTGCAAAGTTCTTATACCCCGGGGGGCGAAAATGGCCTTTTAGCAGTTATTAAATGCAATAGAAAATTTGGGCAAAAGAACTTGGTAATTTTTGATGTTATGGTCAGCCCTAAATCTGAAGCCAAGACAGCCCGTTCCTAAACGCCGTTTAAATTTCACTAACGGCTGTGTTCATTTCCCCGCCCAAACGCCCGGGGAGGGTGGACGTTTTTTCACCCTCTCTGACAGGCGCAAGGGCTAGCCGGCTGTCACAAATGTGGTTGGGGTGGGGGCAGAATTTAAAACTGTCGGCATTTGAATTACTTTAGAGGTACAATTAACAAGATTCGGGGTTACGTTGTTTTCCCTGGTTATTCGAGAGAATTTGGAACGAGGATTGCGACCTTTTCGGTGTAAACCTTAAAGGGGGAAATAAACCGAATGTTTGTTTAAAAATGCTTCATCACACGTGTTTGAGGATTTTACTTGCTCAAAACAGGATGGCATTTGAGGTTTAAAGAGGGCATCCTTGGGAAAAAATTTGGGCGATGTTTCGATTTAATTTACGTATGATAAATTTTTTTAAAAGTGCCTTTCGAGGCAAATGGGAAACTGACCTAGTATGTGTTTCCCGGGGGGGTTGGAAAAAGTAAAAGTGCTCAACCAGGCAAGTGGGCGGCAAAAGGGGGTTTGTGGGTTATCCGGGGAAGGGAAAATTTTTAAACCAAAAAATACTCTGAGGCAACCCATACCCCTTTGGATGTTTTCTTAGATGAATTTTTGGACCAAATACTCGTAACTTTAAAGCTGGCCAAAAGTAAACTTTTTAGACGTGTGATGGTTTTTGATTTACATAGCGGCTGAATGTGTGCGGGGGGACTGGGCCCGGGAAAAACCCCGAAGTGACATTACGAGGCGAGGACCTACAGTGACAGAAACAGAACCGCCCGGGTGGGCGTAGGGGTGGTTTGGTTTTTGGAGTGAGGAATTTGGGGGAATTTTCAAAAGTGAGGTGGAGCATGAGGGTGCAGGCAGCAATTGAGTGCCCCTGATGAGGATGTGGGTTCACGAGGGGGACAAGGGCGTTTCCAAAAAACGTTTTAAATTTTACGTTTGTGCTTTAACAGTTTTGCAGGAGATGTTCCCTAAAAACGGAGGAAGCCTTGACAAGGTAAGACGGGGGACCAGGGGAAAAGGGGGCAAAAGGGGAAACCTGCGGGTCCCGAAAAAAGGAATGTAATGTCGGCTTGGGCCCAAAAAGTAGAAAGGGGGAAAGAGGTGATTGAGGTTGGGGGTTTTCCAATGGGGTTTAAGGGCGGGCCCAGCGGCGGAAGAGGAAGTGTCCGGGGGGAAGCGGGGAGGGTGTCACTTTTGACTCGGGTGACGTCCTCACTCCAGCACAAAGACCAGGGAAAAAGGGGGGATTTAAAGGGGTGTGTAGAGGCAAAAGAAAAAGAAAAGCCCCGCCCAAAGGGGGGTTTGGGGGTGGAGGGGATGGGGGGGAGTGGGCCCCGGACGGTGTGTATGAGGTTTTTCTGGACGCGGAAAAATGTGGTGGGGAAAAGGGGGGGGGAAAAAAAACAGGCCCAAGGTTTTATGAAAAAATTAATGTTAATGGGTTTTTGTAAAAAGGGTTTAAATGTTGGGATGGTTTTTAGGATGCTGTACGTTTTTTAAAGGGAGATGTTGTCCCTTTTTAAAAAGGCATAACTTGAAAATAGGAAAATTCTGGGGGTGGAGGGTTTTTGGGCTTTTGTAACTCCAAAAAACCCCGTTTTAAAAAGGGGGAGGAGGGGTTTTAATTCGAAAAGGCAAAACCCGTTTGTTTTGCAAAGGTTTGGGGGGGGGGGGGGTGAGGGGAAAAATAATGAGAGTGGAGGGGGGTGGATGCGTGAAAGCGTGTCCTTTTTTTGGAGTGTATCTCCGGGGGAGAATGAAACAGGGTTTTTAAAAGGCCCTTTTTTAAGGGATGATCTGGGGTATTTTTGAAGCAAACCCCCGGGTTTTTTTTTGATTGGGGGAGATTGGGAAATTTTATAATTTCGGAATTTGATGCGATGCCCGCGGGGGGAGGGTATTTTTCAAACGTGTTTCGAGACCCGTGTAAGATATTGGGGGGGACGAGATGCATTTTGGGGGGGAATAGGTGGAAGGGCAACAACAAGTAAGGAGGGAATAAAGCAGCTAGGAAATGGGTAGGGTCTTTATAAAAGCAGGGGGGTTTTAGTGGAGTCTTTTAACACTAAGAAGCATTTTTTTCAATCACAGGGCAGTGGGGGTGGGGGGGGAGAAAGGGATCGTTAGTGAAAAAGGTTTGAAAAACTACTGGAAAAATTTAAAAAAACGCGACTCCTTGGGGGATGGGGGAAGTGGAGGGGGGGGTTTGCTTCCTGTGGAGGAAAACTAATGAGGAGGCAAAAAGGGTTGATAATGTTGTACGTTGGGGGACCGTGTGGGCCCAAAGGGAGGAAATTTGGGTTTTACGTGGGTGAGGGAAAACGGATAAAATTTTTAACCCGAAGTATGGATTTAAAAATTATTTGGAAAGTAGAAAAGGATCTTTTCATGAAAAAAGGGGTATGGGAGGGGTATTCCAAAAAAGAGGCAAGATGATTTTGAAGAGCGGTAAGAGAGGTTTCAGGGGGAGAGATTTCATGCGGTGCGGGTGCAGGCGGGGTGGGGAAAATGCTTTTTGGGGGGGAAAAAGCCTCGGCAAATTTTGTTGAGGGACAACAGCAAAGGGGGGAAAAGGGACCCAAAAGCAATTTGGAAAGTGCACACTGAAGGGGAAAGGTTTTTGGGAGGGGGTGTTAAAAACAACGGGGGTGAAGAATTTTTTCGCGGATGCTTTGGGATGGGGGATTATTGGGAAAATTAAAAGGGGTTAATAAGGGAATTTTATGGGGGGTGTGCTGTAGAGCCCTTTGCTCTGGGGAGTAAGGGGCAGGGGAAACTTTGGGTGGGGGAAATTGAAGGGGGGGAAAATGGGGGAGCGCTTGTAGACATTTCAGGGGGCTAAAAAACACCAGGATTGATGGACACCAAGTTTAATTTTTCTTAAAAAAAAATTGGGGTCTGTTAAGGGATTTTTTTTTGTAAAAGCTGTTCAAAAAAAATGAAAAGGGGGGGGGAAATTTGGGGGGGGAAGCAAAGTACAAGGGGGCGTAGTGCTTGGGGCCCAAGGGTAAGGGGCAAAAAGTACACTTAAGGATTACAGGGGGATTACCCCAGTGTGCGGGGCTATAAATTTTTCGCGGAAAGATTTTGGGGAAAAGGTTAAAAAAGTGTGGGTGGACGTTTTTATTTTTTAAAAAAGGGCAACTAGGGGGTTTCCAGGACGGTTTGATGGTCATTTGGGGGACGGAATTCTAAAGGGGGTTTTTTGAGATTTTTTGGGGGGGGCGCATAAGGAGGGGGGATGGTGGCGATTGAATTTGGGAGGGTGTTTTGCATGTGGAAAAAGGGGGGGTTTTAAGACAGAAAACCCTTTAAAAAACAAGGTTTTGGGGAGAGATTGTGGGGTGGGTTTTAAACGTTTTATAAAAGGGGGAAAAAAAACGAAATTCCGATCAATGGCGTGTGGGAGGTTTGGTTTAAAAATGGATTTGGGGCTTTAGGCAGGTTGCCCCCCTAAACACAGTTATTATTCGCATTTTGTTTCAAGATTTCCCTTTTTTAGGTTGGTTTAGACCAAGTGTGTGGTGGGGAGGGGGTCGAGGGAGGGCTTGATTGGCACCCTTTTGGTAGGTTTCGTGGATGACACGACACTCCTAGTCCGGAAGGGAAAAAAGATTGGGAAGTTTTGGGGGGGGTTGGGTTGGGGATTTTTTGGAGGGGCGAAAAGGCATACGGTAAAGTTGTAAAAAAAAGATCATGGGGCTTTGGGGAGTGGAGAGGGGCAGAGTTGATTGGGGCTGTGATGTGGTGAGAAAGGAGGGAAAGGGCAGTTATTAAAAATGTGGCATTTTTGGGATAGAGGGGGCCAACGGGAGGCTAGGGGGGCGAATTGTTTAGAAAAAGGGTGGAACGCGGGGAACAACGGGGGGGGAATTTGCGGTCTTAAACATTGACATTGTTGCAACGGGCGATTGTTATTAAGTATTTCTGTACCTTTAAAATATTTGGGATGTAGCACAGTTTTTCCATTGCTGAGAGGGTGACAAAACTGTATCCTTAGAATTTTTTTGGTTCTTATGGGGGTCAGGATGTGAATGGATGAAGAGGGGGGGGTGGGTACTTTGCCCCGGGGAGGAAGGGGGTTTAGGTCTGTTGGACCGGGGGGGGATGGTTTAAATTTCATTTTTTTTAAAGGGGGGGTGGAAAAGATTTTGGGGGGGCAGGGGGGACATGGGTGCAAAGGTTAATGAAATTTTTTAGGGGGAAAGTTGTGGGTGGGGAATTTGGGGGGGAGGGGGTTAATTTTGTTGAGGGACTTTTTTTGGTCGCGCGAGGGGCCGACAAAAATTTTAAAAGGGGAGGGATTTTTTTATCGAATATTGAGGGGGAGGAGACGGCCCCGTTAGGGGCTGTTCCCCCCATGTATTCTGGGGAGCTATTTGGAGTCTGTTCGGGAAACTAAAGTTAGGGCCCCGGGGCCCCCAGAGATCTGTTTTTAAAATTTTTTAAAAGGGATTTGCCTACTGGTTTCCCCCTAAAACAGAAAGGTTTTTGGTAGAGGGAAAAAAGGGGTTTGGGGTGGGTTATGTTTGGGGGGTTGGAAACACCTTCACGTGGTATACTTTTGCGGGTTTTTTGGGGGGGTTGAAAGGGGAAAAGGGTGGGGGAAAATGGGCAGGGGATAGGGAACTGGGGGGTCGGTTTTTGAGAGCCCTGTCTTTATATAGGGGGGGTGGGGGGGGAATGTGGCACGGGGAGTTGCTTATATCATGGTGGATTTTTGTTTTACATATCGGGGGGGAAAGAGAGGGGGGGATAATGGGGGGGAAAACAGGGGAAAAAAGTTTTAGCGAGGATTTTTTTAGACAATGAATAGGAATCGGGGAATTTAAGGGGGAGATGGGGGGGGGAGCTTTCAATGAGGGTTAAAGGTCCATAAAATGTTGGGGGGTTTTCTAGAGTTGTGAGGGGGGGGGGGGAAATGGGGTTTGATTGTTGTGTAAAGCATTAGATAAAAAAACAAAAAAAAAAAAAAAAAAAAAAAAAAAAAAAAAAAAAACTGGCGCTGTGATTTATATCAAAAAATTTAAGCAACGGGATAAAAGGCCACACTCTTTTGCTGCCTGACTCGGGGGAGTGGGGGTTGTGCCCAGCACCCCTCTGCTTTTCCCTTTTAGGCGAGTACACCCGTACATCAACAACCCTTGGGGTAGGGGTGGACGTGCCTTTCTCATTTTGGGATAAACAAAATGGGCTGAACTACAGTTTCGGAGAGTTAAAAACTAAACTGCATAGGCTGGTTTTGTGGACTTAAGTGGGATACGATGAAAGTACTTCTCCCCAACATCCCTCAAGGGGCCCCATATGGTATCCCCAAAAGAGGAATTATATGGCGTCGCTCTTAATGGGGTTTTTCAAGAATCTTCGTGAAATTTCTGAGAGCCGGGTTTTTACACAATTTAAATTTTCGGCAAAATACCAGGAACAACGCATGAGTGGAATTCCTCACGATGGATTTTTGTTACATGAGTTTCCAAGTACTACACAGGGGTGAAAGGGACGGAATGGGACCCTTTTGAGGCTACGGCGTTTTGGGCTACAGGGGGTTTTTTCGCAGTTATGGGAACCCGTGCATTCTGAAAAACCCTGGGGGGTTTTAGGGATGGTCCTATGAAGGGAAAGCCCGGAAAGGGTTCCCTTTCACCCTTAAAAAAGTTTTAAAAAAGGCCTATACATCCCATGTAACGATGACCGGTTTTGGAAAAAACAGGTTTATGTGTTTTCTATGCGGGTCAGAGAAAAACATGTCGTCCCGTGCAGCTCTTTTGAGCACATTTGGGAGCCCCGTGCCTAGGAGGCAGGCTTTCCCCGAAATTTTGGAAAGCCATTGTGGGTTCAACAGTCGGTGTGATTTGGTCCTTTGGGTCTGTTGCCCTGGAGGCCGAGGCCTGATCTCTGGACAAGGAGCGACCCGGGGGGGGGTGGCGGGGGGGGGGGAGACGTGTGTCACTATCCCAGGGGGGCGGGGGGGTCGAAAGGGGGTTAGCTGAGGAGTCTTTTTGTCCAGGAAGTTTCGACTCGGAGGGTTTTCTGGGAGATGTCATCAAGGATTTTTTGAGGGGATGAAACCCCGGGGTAGGGAAGGGGTCCCCAGTTTATGTGAAGTTGGAGAGCTGGGGGAAAAACAAATTGTGAGAAAGACTTGAGTAAGAAAAAAGGGGTGTTGGGGGGCCCTGGGGGTACACCCGGAGGGTTGCTGAGGGTGAGATTTTGTTTTAAGTGGAAGTTCTAGAAAAAGAAATGCGGCATTTAGGGATAGACGAGGAATTACCCCGGGGCAGGGCCGGGGAAAAGTCATGGGCCCGGCCCCGGTTTTTTGGAGCCCATTTCCACTTGTGCTAAGGGGGCGCCGAGGTTTCCAAATGGGGGGGGGGGGAGGGGGGAGGGGACTTGCACAGGAAACTCGATTTGGAAAAGGGGAAAAACCAAAGTTTAAAATGGGGGAGCGGAAAATAAATCCCAGCGGCCCTAGGGGAAAACCGCCCCTTTAAAAATTTTCAGAATGTCACGCTTAATTTTCAAGGACTTAAGAAATGAGGGTTTAAAAAAGTTTTTGGGTTTGGGGTGGTTTTTTTTGGGGGTTTTTGATGTAGTATTTGCTTTTTGAAGAGCATAACATGGGGTGGTTTTTGTGTTGGGGGTTTTAAAAGGTATATCGGGTGTAAGTTAAAAAGTGGTTTTTCCCAAATTTAAAGGTGGGGTAGCAGTGGCGATAAAAAGGGGACCAGCCCCTTGCGGTCAAACGGGGGGGAAGAGGGGGGGGGGTTTGGGGGGTGTGAGGGTGGATGGTGTCTGGGGTGAGATTTGAGCTAGTTTTGTGGATTTTTCATGCCAGGGAAAAAGCAATACCAGGGTTTTAAAAATAGATTTTGTCAGAAGGTATTTTCTGTACACTTGAGAGGTTTGCCTGCTTTTAAAAGTAATAAAGGGGGGTGATTGGAAATTTTGTGAAATTGGGGTGGTGTGTCGAACCAGAGGGGGGTTTTTTGTTTCGGTGTGCTGAGGGATGTATTGCAGAATTTTTTGGGTTTTTGGTGGTGGGGAGGGGGGGATACCCAGTGGATCAAAACGTTCGTCCAAAGGGGGTATGAAGCGCGATTGGGCAAATTTATATTAAACAGGGTATTTGAGTTGGAGGGTTTCAAACCTTCGTTTTGGGGTTTTTTTGGTAAAAGGGGGGGTAATTTTTCAGATTTTTTGGGGAGGAGTGGTGCGTATTTATTCCCGGGTACGGAAAAATTAAAAAGAAAAGGGTTCTTAAGGAGGAGGGGGAGGGGCCTTTTTTTTAGTGAAATTTGGTTTTGGTTTTCCTTTTTTGGGGGGCTTGGGGGGAGGGGGTAATCGTTAGATTGGTGGGAAATGCAGGGAAAAAACCCGGGGAAAAGCGAATTTTTTTAAGGTTAGGGGACGGGAAGAGGGGAAGGGGGCGTTTTTTGGGGTTTCAAAAAATTTTCTGGAGGGGGGCAGTTGCAAAAATTGTTATGTTGGGGGGGGGTGGTATGAGGGATGAATTTGGGCAGTTTGGGGTTAGGGGTCGCTGAAATACAAAAATGATAGGTTTGATGCAATTAGGGTTAGGGCGGGTTTTGAGGATGGGATTGTGGGGTGAAAAAGCCGTCTGGGTTTGTTTTTAAAAAATTTTTGGGCCCCACAGGGGTGTAACCACCATTCTACAATTGGGGGGAAAAAAGCCCTGGGGGGGAGGGTTTTTCCAGTGGGTTTGAGTCCTATCCAAAACTGAAATATGATTTTCTATGCTGAATTGGTTTAGGGGGGAAATGGAAATTGGGGAGGGGGGGTTCCTGGGAGGGTATTTTTGAAGGGGGGGTTTCCCTTTGCCAAATTTAAATGAGGAAAGGGAAAAAGTGGGGTTTGGGGGTTGGTAAAAAGTGGTTTTAGGTGGAAGAGGGAGTTTTTGGGGTGAGTACCCCGGGAAAAAACCCCGGGATAGGGCGGTTTTTTACCAAAATTTTTATAGAGCACATTGGGGGGGTATTAAGGGATTTCTTTGTTAGGCTATTGGTCATATGTTAAAATAGTGGGGAATTTTGGGGGCTCGCCAAAAATACGGGTTTTTCATGTTTTTTGGGGCCCAAAAAAGAGGGGGGGTTTGAGAGTTGAGTGCTTACCCAGCAATACTTTGATGTGTTTCAAAAACAAAAGGGTTTTTTCGAAAAAATTTTGGGGAATAGACTGAAAAAGGTCATGGGGGGCGGGGATTTCAGGGGGGGCAATTTTGGATCCCCGGGGGATGAGTATGCGGGGGAGGTCATGGACGTATTCGGGGTTTCCTTTAGGGTAGTAGTAAGGGAAAGGGATTCAGGCTGGGTTGGGGGAAAAAACTTAAAGAATTTTTTGTTGAAGGGACTTTTTTTTTTGAGAGTATGGTTTAGAATGGGTTTTGGGGGGGGAGGGTGGTTGGATGGGTGAGGGCATTGTATAGAAGGGTCGAGAGAGTTTCGGGGAAAAGGTAGGGTTTGGGGAGTTTTAGTAAGCATGGGGAAAGGGGGGTTTAAAGGGAGGGGTGTCCACTCTCCCAAATAATCTTTGCATGTATTTCAAATCCCTTTTTTGTTCCCGGGTTTTTGGTGGGATGGGAAGGAAGGGGGGGAAAAGAGGTGGATTTTGGGGAATATTGTTTGGTTTTTGTAGATTTATACAAAATGTTTTTCTTTAAAGAATAGAAGATTTTAAATAAAGTGGGAAAAAGGGAATTGAGATTTTTGGGGGAAAGTACTGGGAGAGAGTTTAAAAAACAGAAATCCCCCGGTTGTTGGAGGTAGGCAAAAGGGGAGGGGGGACCCCTTGGGGGGGGATTTGGATGGATAAATGTGATAGGCTAAAGAATTTTTTTGGGGTTTTTTATTTAGCAGAAAGTACAGGAAGTAGGGGGGTTTAATTTAGAAATGGTAATGGACAGACTTTAGTAGGGTTTTGGAGTCTAAGGGGCCGGGGGAAAGTAACCTTGCATCAAAAGGGGTTTTGGTGGTAAAAAAACGCTGATTTATTGTAAGGTGTGGGGAAAATGGGGGGAAAATTTCCCCTTAAGGGGAAAACAGGATTTTATGGAATTACAAAGAAAAGCCTTAAGGGAAAGTTTTGGGGGGTTTTTGGGGGGGCCCCTGGTTGGGGTAAAGATGTGGTAATGACTGGGTTTAAACGGGAGGGGTTGGGATTGATTGCATTTGGGGTTTGGGTGAAGGGCCTAATTTTAAGCAGAGGTAAATTCGGGCAACGGGGGGGAAAGGGGGTCTTCGGGGGGGGAGGGGTGGGGGGGGGAAAACCGCAAATGGGGGGGGTGGCAGGGATTAGGGGGAGTGTGAAGATATGGGGCGGTTTTGTTAAAGGTACGCAATGTTTAAAAACTCAAGGGTTAAAAACGGGGTTTGTGGGTTTTGGGTTGGGCGTCAGGGAATTTAAAAGCAAGGGATGGCGTGGGATCCCACATATGATTTTGGGGAGTGATTGGGTGGAATTTAGGGAAATTAAGAAAACCGGGCCCAAAAGCGAGGGGAAATTTGGGGTTTTTAGATTTTTTATGGGGAAATTTTGCATCGAAAGAGGTGCTAAAAGAATGGGTTTTGTGAGAGAGGCATTATGCCGGGGTTTTTTGGGTTTTGGAAAATTGGAAAAAGGGTTTTTATGTTTGTATAATTTTTTTTCTGCTTTGGAGGTGGTAAGATTGTGGTTGAAGGGTTTTCTTTTTATTTGGGGGGGGGGGACAATATCAACCCTCAGGGGTTTAAAAGTTAATATTTGGGGGGGGTCCCAAAGGGGTGGGGAGGGCTACAGATACGTAAAAGTTTATTACTTGCATGTTTTTTGGGGGAGGGAGGTGGAGGGAAAATTTGGATAAAAACGTTGGCGGCGTGTTTTTATAAGGGCAGCATGTAGGAACAAACCCAAATTTTATTTGGGGGGGGGGGGGTAAGTATTTTTCCAGGGGGGATATCTGACTTACTGTTGAAAGTCTACCTTTCCCTTTGGTTTACGGGGTGGAGGCCAAAGGGGTTTGGGCTCTTCAGTGGGGGTTTCCCTTTGGGGTGATTGGAAGCCTGATGAGGGAAGGGGTTTATTGGGGCCAAGGTGGGGAGATGTGGGTAAAGTTTTTTTTTTTTTTTTTCAGGGGGGGCCGGCCCCCGGGGTCCGGGGATGTTTGACCTTTATTTAAATTTTTTAAAATCACAGAGTCAAAAGTAGTATGTTTATTTTCTGTTTTTTCCCCTTTTTGTTAAAAAAAACCATTTTTATAGGGGGTTTATTTTATATGATATTGTGAGGAAAATTTTTATACATTCGAATCTGTGTTAGAATTATCCCTTTTCTTTTCTCTTTTTTTTTTCGAATTTAATGGGTACATAATGACCTATGTACCAAAATATAAAAGTATTTTTATGGGGGTTTTATAAATACCCTTCATTTGACGGGAAAAGGGCATATTATGAAAAATTTAGTGTTAAAGGTAACATTAAAATTTTTTGTGTGTGTAGGGGTGGGTTTGTGGGAACCAATGTTTTTAGGTATTGTTTATCCCTTTGGGTGTAATAATTTTTTTTGTTTAAATTTTGGGGGAAAAAATCTTTAGTGCTTTTTTTTCAAAAAATGATCCAGTTTGTTCTGTATGAAAAAAATCACATACACGTAGTGTTTATGAGCAAGCGTATATAGTAATATATATTATTTTATAGGGGTTTTATAAATGTATTTATTATTTATTTTTTGTATATGGGAAAAAATTATATATTTTATGTATATTTTTGTAGGACTCATTCCCACATTTTTTCTATAATGCTCCGAAATGTTTGTTTGGAAATCGGTTGGTTGGGTTTTTTTTTTAGAATTTTTATAAACAAAAAAGTTACAATGTTTTTTTTGTGTATCGACATTGTCTGCCACTTTTGTTTTGGATGTTATGTAAATTTTGTTTGTCTAGTTTTTGTTTTTTAGTGATAAGTCTTTTTTGTTGTTTTTTTGTTTTTTTCTAGTATAATCCAGCTGTGCTTTTGAACATAAAGTGCACTTTCATGTAAAGTTATTGTGCATGGTATGTATAAACTATAAACAAGATTAAAGGGGCTTATTCCCAAAATGGTTTAAGACTCCGACGTTCTATTTTTTTAGTCGGTTTGTTTTTTTTTTTTCCCCAAACGGGGGGGGTTTCTTTTAAGGTAGTTTGGCCCCATATCAATATGAAAAAAGGTTTTTTTTGTTTTTTGTAGTGTACTGACCTTTTTCTGTCACGGTTTTGGATTTGCTTTAAATTTTCGGCTTGTATCAATGGGAATTTTGTTTTTTTAAATTTAAAAAATTTAAAAAAAAAATTTCACTAACTGGTGCTTGATTTTTTATCAAGAAAATTTTAAACAACGGGGACCAGGTCCACACATCTTAGGGCTGGGTGTAAAAAATTTTGGAGAAAACAGAGAGTAATGACAAAATTAAAACCCGGGGAAAAATCTTACAATGAAGAAGATTTTTAACTTACGGCCTTTTGAAAAACGTAGGATGGAGAAGATATGATACCCCGTGAAGATAGATATAAGTAAAGGATATGCAAAAGGGTGCTTTTTAAATTACCCAAATAATAAAAAACTCGAAAAAAATTTGGGTTTAAGTTTTAAAAAATTCAAGATTAGAAAAGATTAGGAAAATTGTTTGGACAAAAAAATGAGGGGAGAATGGGTTTTAAAAACCTGCCTAACATGGGCCATAAATATAAACAGAGAGGGGAGAGGAAAAAAAAGGGAAAAAGAAAAGGGGGGGGGCCCCAAAAAAAGGAAAAAAATAAGATAAAGGGAAAAGGAAAAAACAAAAGTGCATACAAGCAGGGAAGCTGAAAAAAAAAAAAAAGGGGGGAGCCTTGAAAATTTGGGTTTATTCCACAGTTTTTTAAAAACAAAAAGGTGTCGCCACAAATCCCCCCAAAGGGGTGGCATCAAACGTTTTAAAGGAAAAATTTAAACCGATGGTTTCTGACTCCCCCCCCCCCCCCCCAATTTTAGAGGGAAGGCCTGCTCACATAAAAAAAAAGGTTTAAAAACTATGACCCCTAATTTTTTGAGGGGTGGACCCGGGAAGCCAGCGGAAAAGGGCCCTTTGGCAGATGATTTAAAAAACCCCCCGGGGGGGCTCAAACTGACTAAGACCCGCAACCCGGAAACACTTTTCCTGGGTTTTCCCGACGAACCTTTCCCAACCTTGGGCCTCTTTGCATGTGCAGAGTCCGTAGGTGCTTGGGAAACACTTATCCCGAGAGAGGGGAGAGCTTGCCCCTGTCAAAAAAGACCCCCGAGGGGATAAAGGACGGGGGGGCGGGAAAAGGTAAAGGACGAAAGTTGTTTTTTTCCCCCTCCCAACAAAAAGCTCTCTTTTAAGGGGAAAATTTTTTGGTTTACCCGGAGTTTAGCAGGAGAGGGGTTTCCCCGGGGTCCCCCCCCAAAGCCCCCGCGGGCCCTTCTGTGACCGGGGCCCCCTGGTGGTCAGAGCCTTTATCAACCAGGGGTTTACTGCTGGCTGCACGCAATCCAACTTGCGAGCCAAGCCCGGCTGGGCCCCGTAACCCAATTTTTGATGCTTGTCCAGTGCCTCCCCTTTAAACAGCCCGGGGGCTATTGGTAATCCCCCCCTTTTGTAAAAAAGGGAGGGCCCTTTTAAAAAGTCTCGGGCCCCTGCACTTATTGTTTTTGTCTCTTAAAGTGACACCCCTGCTTTTCAATTTGGGGGGGGGGGTTTCATCGTCTGGGCCCAAATCTTTTTTCTTTCAAAAATATCCGAAAATTAAAATTTTTTTACCGGTCACCAGAAAGGAAGCCATAAAACTCAAATTTATTTGGGCCCCCCCCCCTGCGGGACAAGCTCCCTTATCAAAAAAAATTGGATTTGACCTTTCCCTTTCCCTAGATCAAACCTTTTTACCTCTCATGCCCCCCATGCAAATTTCTGACTTCCCATGGTGAGAGGCTTTTGATCTGAGGAACTAAACCCGTCCCTTTCCTTCTATCCCAAAATTTCATTTTCTCCCATTTTCCCCCAGGGGCTATTGGGGCCCTATACATTTATCCCCCTCCCCATAAAAAAAATAATTAAACCCGGTTAGCTAGTTTAATTTTTTAGCGCACACACTTCACACCTGAGGTTTCCCGGGGGCCGATCCCCAGTTCGGGGGGAAATTTAGGGCGGGGTTTTTTTCCCTTTAAAACACTTGCTATCCCCGTTCACCCTTTAGTTTAAAATTGGGACCTGGGTGTTTTGTCCCCACGGGGGTGGGTCGCATCCCGGGTCGAAAATTGACCAATTTTCTTGCATAACAAAAAAGGGGAATCTATATAGTTTTATTTTTTTTAAATATTTTAAAAAAATAAATATCACGATGTCAGTAGGTCGGGGATTTCCTTGAAAAAAATAATTTAAAAAATATCTTTTTTCTGCAAGGTAAACAGGCCTAGCTGACATCATGACTACTACTTTATAGATCGCCCCTTTTTATGCAAAAGCATTTTGGGAAAACCCAGGTCAGTTTTGTCCCCGGGTGCGACCCACAAACCGGTTTACTAACCCCCCAGGGGACCCATTGTTTTCTGATTGGAAACAAAAACAGCCGGGGGTAAGGAAAAACGCCCCCTGTTTTTTACCCTTGCCGGGAAAAACGAGCCGGATCCTCAACGTGTGAAGAGGGGCTTTTGCCACCATGCCCCTGGGACAAACCCCACCCGTAAAATGTCTTATAGAAAAAAAAGATTTTTATTATTATTATTAAAAATTTTTTTATTATTATTATTATTATTTTATTAAATTTTTATTATTGTTGTTGTTGTTGTTGTTAATGGGCCCCAAAGTTGGTCAAGGACCCCACTGGAATAAGTCAAATTTTTTTTGACTTTTTGGGGGGAAATTTTTTCCTAGTAATTTACACTTTATGATAATGTAATTAAGGTACCTTAACCTAAAAAAATACCTTTTTGTTAGCAATTAAGGGGACGTGGAAAATATTTTTTAAATTTTTCCCAAGCTTTTAAATCCAAAAAGGTGTTTTTTTGTGCGAAATGGGTCAAAAATGTATTTTAAAATAGGATAGAACCAAGAGTTCCCTTTGCGCCGTGCGGGTGTGCGGGGGTAGAGGGCGACTTTGGGTCAAAAAGGGGAGGGGCAAATGTTTTGAATGGGGTTTTAAAAGGCTGGAAAACATTTGGGGCCAGGGAAATTTTTGGGGTTTTAAAGGCGGCCTAAGGAATTTAAAAAAGGCCTCACTTTATAATAGGAAGGGGTCGTTTACTGTCCCCGGGGAAGTGAGGGGAAAGTGATTGGGCGGCACCCCTGTAAATAAAAGGGGGGAAAATGAGTTTAAAAATGGTAGGACCGGTGGTGGGCTTTGGGGCCCCCGCCCCCGGGCTGTGTCCCCCGGGGAAAAATTCCCCGGGTTTTAAACAAACTTTATCGGGCTCAAATCTTTAAAGGAATGGCCCCCAATTTGTATAATTTAAATTAAAGAGACATTAAACCGTCTTTTAAATTAATTTAAACCTGATAAAATACTAAGGGTTAAAGGGAAACGTTGAAGGGGATATGAGCGCCATTCCCAATGTGTGCCCCATGTTTTAAACCCCGTTGTTCCCCGTCCCGAGGGTATAAGGTTTTTATGGAGTCACGGGTTTAAACCGGGACAAACCGACGGGGGGGGGGGGGTATCTTTATCCTGGGGGGTGAATTTGAACCTTGTGGTGTGCAGGACATTTAAATGAGGTGGTGAAAGGAGGGAAAAAAGGAGTACAATTTACCCACAGTTAAGTAAAACCCTTTTTATTTTTAAACAGACTGTTTCTGGGCCCGGGGGAGGTATGTTGAAAAGGGTTTGGTTATGAGGATCCAGCCAAAATCAAGTGACCACCAGAGAATAACTGGTAAGTGGGGAGATTAAAGTACAAGTGAAAAAGATAAGATTTAAAATAAAATTTCGTTCGGGTTTTTAACCCCGGGGGGGTTTGCCACCCAGGGGTAACCCCAAAAATAAAATCAGTGCGTCCCTGGGGACTGTCCCAAATTATTTCCAAATTTGGGGGGCCTTTTAAACTTGTCCCCCAGGATGCCCCCACCCAGTCACTAACACCCAGGTTCCCATCTTGCCCAGGTGAAGGGGGGGGCCCCAAAAAGGGGAAGGAAAAGTGTCGGGAAAAAACCAACCCCCCGGGGAAACGAACCCCCCCGGGGCCCCCCGTGGTGGGAAACGGGAGTTTTTAAACCACCAACCTTGATGGGTATATCCATGTGTAACCTTCCCCCCCCTTAAATTTAGTTACATAATATAATCTATCAGGCCACAAATTTGTTTCCCCCGTTCCCTTTTGGGGGGGTACCTTTTTCCTACTGGTCCCGGATAGTATGGGTAAAATTGTGAGGCAAAGGAACCACCGCCGTGACCGGGGGTTTGGGTTAAGTTTTTTTTCCCTGTTACACGGGTTGCTTTGGGGAAAAAATTTTTTTCCCGGGTTTTTAAAAAAAAAATTTTTTGGGGAAAATTTTTTTTAAAAAATTTTTTTTTTTTTAAAAAAAAAGGGGAAAAGGGAAACCAAAAACGGGGCGGGGGGGGGGAAAAAAAATTTTTTTGGGGAAAAAATTTTGGGGGGCCCCCCAAAAAATTTTCCCCTGGGGGGGTTTTTTTTGGGGGGGGGGAAAAAAAAAATTTCAAAAAAAAAAAGTAAAAAAAAAAAAAATTTTTTAAAAGGGGGGGGCCCAATTTCCCGGAAAAAAACCCCCCCCGGGGGGGAAAATTTTTTTTTCCCCTTTTTTTAAAAAAAATTTTTTGGGTTTTCCCCTTTTTAAAAAATTTCCCCTTTTAAAAAATTTTTTTTTTTTTAAAAAAAAAAAAAATTTTTTAAAAAGAAAAAAATTTTTTTTTGGGGAAAAAAAATTTTTTTTTTTTCTTTTTGGGGTTTAAAAAAAAGGGGGGAAAAATTTTGGGGGGGGGGGGGGGGGGGGGGGGGGAAAAAAGGGGCCCCCAAAAATTAAACCCTTTTGGGGAAAAATTTAAAAAAAACCCAAAAAAAAAAAAAAAAAAAAAGGGCCTTTTTTGGGGCCCAAAAAAATTTTTTTTAAAAAAAAAAAAATTTTTTTTTTTTTCCCCTTTTTGGGGGGAAAAACAAACCCTTTTCCCGGGGGGGGGTTAACCCCCCCCCCAAACCCCCAAAAAAGGGGGGGGCCCTTAAAAACCCCTTAAAAAAATT
>NW_026507011.1:0-27362 GCF_026875155.1 Cherax quadricarinatus | reverse complement strand
AAAGAAAGCGCGAGTCATGGTTCGTAAAAGAGGTGGGGGAAAGTGGCCCCTGTGACGAAGGGGGCCCCACAGTGGTCGGTAGACCAGTGGTTTCGGGTTTTGTGAACGAATGACGAAAGATAAAACTCTGAAGTTCCCCTGTTTGGATGATGGATTTGTTAGAAGAATTCATTGTACGAAAACCGGGCAGAACTAAAAAGGGATTTGAGCAGGCTACAGACCTGGTCCAGCAATTGGGCTCCTGGTGTTAAACCCTCACCAAGTGAAAGTCATGAAGTTTGGGGGAAGGGGCAAAAAAGACGCAAAGGACGGGTTGTTTGGGGGGCCCGGGTACAAACCTCATAAGGAAAAAGATCTTGGGGGGTTAACCCCGGCCATCTCCTGAAGGACATAAACCCCCAAAAATGCTGCGATAGGGCCCCTAGAAAAACTCAGAAAAAATTCGACATCTAAATAAGGAATCGTTCGGACCCTTTACACTGTGTTGTTGGCCCCCTTTTGGAGTATGCGGCCCCATTTTGGGAAACCCCACCTACCCAAAGACGTAAAAAAAACTAGGAAAGTAAAAAGGTTTGCAAATGACTGCCCCCAAGCTAAGGGGTATGTCCTCGAGGAGGGGGAAAGGAAAAATCGCCCTGACGACAACGGAGGACGGAGAGAAAGGGGGCTGATAACGACATTAAAAATACTGAGGGGAATTGACAAGGTGGACAGAGACAGAATGTTCCAGAGATGGGAACGCAAAAAAGGGCACAGTTGGAAGTTAAAGACACAGATAAATCCAGGGATGTTAGGAAGTATTTCTTAAATCCAGAGTAGTGGGAAAAGTGGAAAGTTTGGGGAACGATGTAGTGGGGCAGGATCCAAAATTTGTTTTAAAAGCATAGGTATGATGAAGCTCATAGTTAAGGGAGAGTGCCCCAGTAGCGACAGTAAAGAGGGGGGCCCGGGAGTTTTAAATCGCCCCCTGCAACAATTGGTGAAAAAATACACCACAACAAAACACAACACACACAACACACACACATACCACGCACACACACACCCCGGTCAAAGGGAAGGACAAGCCCCCCCCCAGAAACCCCGCAGAAAGGGACCCCAGCCCGACACCCCAAGGCAATGAAAATCCAAAACAACCCATCACACCGTCCCTTGTTTCCCCCCCCCCCCCCGCACCCGTTACAGTATTGAACAGAATTTGGGTTTGGTAACAAATGCAGATGGATTAAGAATAAACATGGGAAAGGGAAAAAAGAATCATGAAAGCCCCGAATCACAGCGTTTCAGAAAAAAAACTATGGGGGACAATAAAGATGTAATCTTTCCACCGGATACCCGATTTGGGAAAGATGAAGGGGCAGGGGGGGGGGGGTGGGTTGCTCTGCTCGTAAAAAACAGTGGAAGTTCGAGGAAAAAAGGGGGAATAGATGGCGGGAGAAAGAGACTACATAGCAGGTACATTCAGTCTGGGGAACACAAAGTGGTCATTGCCGTGAGTATAATCCACCACGAAATGCAGGAGGGCAAGAGAGGAATTGAAGAGGCAACAGGAATGGTGGACACACTTGTGAGGTGGCAAGAAGAGTCACTCCCGCAGAGCAAAAATGTGGTTTTTGGGGGGTTTGAAAAACAGGGAGATTGATGGGAAAAAACCCGAAGCCCCATGGGGGTGAAACATGGAGAGAGGTGTTGGACGTATGTGGAAAACTCATGCACTACCGATGAGAGGGGAGGATGACCAGCAAGATTGGACCTTGTGTTCACCGGGCCTCAGATATTTGGGGAAACAAGTATGAGAGTCCCCCGGAGCTAGCGCCCCGTGGTTTTGTGTTTGAATAATAGTAGAGCTGAAGTGGAGGAAAAACAGGAGTTTAAAGGGGAAAAACCCCGATTTATAGAGGGGATACATAGGGGTTTAAAAACTTCCTGGGGGGTCCGTGGGGAAAAGAATGGCAGGAAAAACAGTAAATGAATGAGGAATATGTAACAAAAAAATGCAAGGAGGGTGGAAAGGGGTTTTTCCCAAGGGAACAGAAAAAAACGGGAAGACCAGAAAAGAGCCCCCGGTTTACCGCGGTTTTTAAAAGGGGCAAAAAAAAAGTGCAATAGAGAAAGGAAAAAAATCAGGGGAAGGGGAGAACAACGAAAATAGGGAAACAGTCGCGAGCCCGGGAAAGGTACGCAAGGTAAGGGGGGAGGCCGCGTAGTATGAAAATGGGCTTGCCGAGAATCAAAAACTGACCCGAAACTGTTGTATAGCCCCTAGGAGGAAGACAAAGTCAAAGACCAGGTGATGATTAAGGACAGAAGGTGGAGAATCACAAGAAATGATCAGGAGGTATGTGGGAGCTGAACAGGAGATTTAAAGGAAATTTTTTACAGTGAGGGAAGGAAAGGGCTGTGGGAAGACAGACAGAAGGGAAAAATCAAAAATTTTTGATTGACTTAGAATACAATTGAGACTATAACAATCACAATCTTTTTTAAATACCTGTACTGTAATCCTCCCCCATACCGTAAGAGCATGATTACTCAGGGCTGGTGGTACCATCTGTGTTATGCGGCTTTGAAGTTTCAATGGTAGATTCGAGATGGAGTTGAATCTTGATTCAGTAGAGCGTATCTGGCAAGGTCGCCACTTGTGAAGGCTTACTCAGCCTGTAACAACTTCAGTCAGTATTACCAAGATGGCTCCTCTCAGGAAAAATTAATGAATAGAAAAAAGAAAATAATAAGTCACAAATGTTAAAACACTTTATTATTATGTTAATGCAAATTAAAACAGTGAAAATGAAGGGGTTTTCGATTTGAAGAAAAAATGAAAAATGAAAGGAAAAAATGACATTAGAATTCAACGCTAATATATACAAGTAAAATGGGGTGTGTAGGTTGATGTTGACACGTCATGTAAGAAAGTGTAGCCGTTACTGATGATGTGGGGGTGGGTCACAGGAGTTGGTGAAAACACAATGCTAGTTCTTCACGGAGTCTATAGCTTATAGGTCAGTCCTGATGACAGGAGAAAGCAGGTTCTTTAAACACTGCAATCAGGTCGGTAGATAATGATGGACGTCTCTTGGTTCTGTTTAAGCCCGTATCCTTCAATACTTCTCGATGGTTGGGAAGGTGGACCCCAATCTGTCATTCCAAGCTGGAAAGAGAGACAGATTACCCACTGCTTAAGGAAATAACTCTCTATGATAAGTACAATACTAAAAGATGTGGGTGATCATTAAAACATGTAACATGATCAAGGGCTTTGTAGAGAACTAAGTTTCATTAATTGGTTCAAAAGTGAAGCTTTCAACCAATAAGTCCACTAGAATATGAGCAGGCGTGTATTTACAGTTAGTGCGGGAGCTATGAGTCGAGTTGATTTCTGTTTGACGGAGCCCCACACGTCACCTTGGGGGGGGGGGGGATCTGTAGCGGAACGCTAGACTGACCCTCCTTACCAAACGCCGGCAATCAAACTATCACTTTCGGGGTGGGGGAAAAAAAGGTGGGAGATAGCGGTGAGTAGACTTACCTACCTTAACAAGTAGCCGGCAATCAAACTATTGTTACCATATACTCACTCGCTACTCCTATCTGTCGAACTTTTCCACACTGCGGGATGTTACAGAGAAGGGACACAAGACACAAAGAGGTCACAATTGGAAGCTGAAGACTCAGATGAATCAAAGGGATTTTAGGAAGTATTTTTATCATAGAGTAGTCATTGCAGTAGAATAGCCTAGAAGTGACGTAGTGAGGCGGGAACCATACATAGTTTTTAAGCGAGGTTTGATAAAGCTCATGGGGGCAGGGAGAGAGAGGACTAGTAAGCAATCAGCGAGGAGGCGGGGCCGAACACACACACACACACACATACAACACACACACACAACACAACACACACACCAGGAGCTAGACTCGACCCCTGCAAACCGCAAATAGGTGAGTACACACACACACACACACACACACACACACCGCCACGCCACACACACACAATACACAGGAGAATAAGAACAATGTAGATAGAACCAGAAGTTTATATGCTCAGGTAGAAAGGAAGGGCCCAACGAAAATACGAACAGACACGCAGAGGAAACTTAAAGCTGACTCATAATCTGTTGTACAGCCACATCAGAGGAAAACGAACAGTCAAGGACCAGGTAATCAGGCGGAAGGAGGAAGAATGGAGATCTCACGAACGACCGTGAAGTTATGTGAGGAGGTCAACATGAGATACAAGAAAGTGATCACCAGCGGAGACATAGGGACTCTAGAAGATGGAGGGGTGGATGGTACACCATTCAGTGTTGGAACAATGTTATACAACCAAAGGAAGAAAATTAAAGAGGCTGCTAAGCGAGCTAGATACCTCAAAGGCGAGGGGCTGGATAACATTCTCCATGGGTCCAGAGAGAGGGAGCAGAGGCGCTATGTGTTTACTAACTCATAAGAACTATCTTCAAACACATCTATAGAAAAACTGGGGTCAAGACACTGTTTTTACACTGTGTATGTTAGGCCCTACTGGGTATGGGAGCACCTGTCTTGATCCCACACCTGGTCATGCACGTCAGAAGTTAGAGAAAGTACATAGGTTTTGCACCAAGGGCTAGTGCCCAGAGTCAAGGGAATGCGTACGAGGAAAGGTTAAGGGAAATCGGACGCGACATGAGAGGACAGAAGGGTCTGGGAGAGAATGATAACGACATACTAGATACTGAGTGGTTTAAGACCAATGGTGGACAGAGATAGGATGTTCAGAGAGGGGGACCAAGGGACTAGGGTCTACAACTGGAAGTTGAAGACTCAGACGAGTCACAGGGACGTTCGGGAAGTATTTCTTCTGTCATTGAGTTTGTCAGGATGTGGAATAGCCTAGCAAGTGAAGTAGTGGAGGCAGGAACCATAAATGTTTTAAGATGAGATATGACAAAGCTCAGGAAAGCTAGAGAGAGAGGAGGATCCGAGTTGCGATCAGTAAGTGGCGGGGCCAGGAGCTGAGTCTCGACCCCTGTGAACCACAAATTTGGTGAGTTCAATAGGTGAGTACACACACACACACACACGCACCACACACACACACACACTCACACACACACAATGCCTTCGTGCTCCGCGAATATAGTGTTTTCGAGGGTCACCCATGTGATCTGAAAGGGTAGCTAAGTGTGCTTGATAGTGAACAATTCTTGATGGATTTAAATCTGCCTGAGCCACATTAAGTGTAGGGAGAGCCGCATTTTCGTAAGTGAAAGTTAAATACGTGGTGCGTAGTCAGAGCGGGCAGGTAGTTTGTGTGTGCTCAGGCGGACGTTGGCACGAGTCACCCTAAAAAGTTAATAAAAAAAGTGAAACATCGTGTGGACCAGTGGAGATAAATAAGTGAATAGGGTACATTTATTAAGAGAAGAAAATTGAGGTGGAATCTACGCCAGGACGTCACAACGAGTGGACAGGCTGCTACAGCTGCATTGCAAAGTACTGTAATCACCTATGGAGTGGTTTGTATGGGTGTGGGGGCTCCGGTTCCTAATACCGCAGCTGATTCTGAATGGTTCTCTCATAGACTATAAAGAATAGGCTTAAGTCTTTCAACGAGGAATAGCAATTGGTATTCCATTGATACAAGGCAAGTTACTAATAAGCTAGGTGCAGGCAAGCCATCAATGGGAACACTGTAAGTAGTGCTGGTCAAGTCCAGGAGAAGGGGGGGGTCAGGTCTCAAGAAGGTTTTGTGATTCGTCAAGGACCACCTGAGATCCACTTTAACTCCAACTACATGTCACTATTATCAGACTACATAATAAACCCACACATATTTCACACATAATTGCAACACCACACACACACCACACACACACACAACTCACACACACACACACACACACACACACACACACACACCACACACACACAACACACACACACACTCACAACACACACACACAACACTCACACACACACACTCACACACACACACACACGCACACACACACACACACACACTCTCACACACACACGTTTAATGGGTTTATTGGTGATGCTGCAAGTGGGTGGTTAAATGATATACTTCTTCGGAGGCTTCTTAGTTTATTTAAAATGTCGTGGTGGGTACACAGGCTTGTGTGTTGCCCTTTGCCCATGGGCCCGGGCAGGGCATCCCACGAGAGAGAGCTAGGAGTAGGCCTTGTTTCTTCCTGTCTAGCCGCTGTGTGAGGGAGTGCATTTGAGCAAGGCAGGACTGGTGGCGTTGCCTACCGAGAGGCTGGCTACAGAGGGCAGCATCTGAGTGCGCGAAATATGAACTAAGCTGGCAGACAGCATGGGCTGTCTGTGCAGACAGTACAGGCTGTCTACATACGCTCGGCCACCTTCCGCGCGTCGTCCCTACGCGACAATACTGGTGGTAAAAGAAGTCGGTCTCTCTCTCGTAGGTACAGGGACAGACACAAAATAAAAACATATATATATACATATAGACATGGAAAAAAACTTCCTACAGGGAGGGAAGGAAAAAACATGTGGGGTGTGCTAAACATCGTGGTCATAGGCAGTGAGCGTCGATGGGCATCACTGCATGCCTTCTGCGTCTGGACAGATACTGCAACACAGGAGACATCGCTGCGGCTGAGCTGTGACATAACAGGGTACTGTCTCCTCTGCAGGTTTCAGTCAACCTGGGGCAAGACATACTGGTGCCCTCGAGTGAGGCGTCGACAAAACTCGGCATCTGGGCAGGACTTCTGGCAAGCGAATCAAGGAAGGTCATTCTCGACGGTTACTGTCGCTGGGCTGTCACTGCCGGCGAAGCGTGGAGCGTGTTGTGGAGAGAGTCGTGGCAGAGACGACTGGGCGAAACATCTGGGAGTCGTAACATCATACACCAGACTGCAGTGAGAGAGCTAGCAGCCAAAGTGACATCATCTTTGTGCAGGTGCTCCACTGAGCTTGTGACACGAGGCAGACACAGCGCTGCCGTACAGTGGCTAATGCGGCTTGGCGAGGTGTCGTTTGGCAGTTGGAGTTTACAGCAGAGGTTAGTCTAGGCGTCCCCAGAACTTGTTTCTTTACAATATAACTGCATGCTGTAGGTGTATTTACCGTGGAGGTGAAGGTGAAACAAATTGGATGGGAAATCATAGCAGGTTAGATTCGGCAGAACATCACAAGCGACGAGCATATGGGTTTTGTACATGGGGGCTCTTTACATCGGGGGGCTGACTTGACATCAGCTGTCAGACGCACTGGGCACATGGGTGACTTAAGCCAGTGATGCTATTTATGTTGGCTCAGACCTCACTGGGACACACGGAAATTTACCACACCCGCGGGTACCATGAGGTACAACGTGGCTTAAACTAGCAAATGATGCTTTTTGTGCATACACTAACATGTGAGAACACTAACTGAGAGGAAATTATTTACACACGACATACTTTCTTCTCTCAATCTTCTCGAACAAATTCTGAATAATTCTAGAACACTCGATGTTTCCTGTGATTCAGGTGTGTGTGATTTGTCACGAGGTGACGTCAGCAGCACTGTGACGTTGCAGAAACTCAGATGGTGACGTCAGGAAGGACATCGTGACGTCATGAAGTCGGACAGCAGCATCGGTGACGTCGTGAAGTCGGGCAAGAATCGTCGGTGACGTCAATGTGATGGCGGGCAGCAGACCACAGCATGAGGCTGGGACATTGGGCCCGGTATCTCACGTGGTTGTAGATCCGCGTGACATCGCCCACACCACGTGCGTCGGGATCCACGTGGCGTCGTGTTCTACGTGTGCATGTTGATCCACGTAGCTTCGAGTGGCATCGGGACTAGGATACACAGCTCTGGATATGGAATCACACGAAAAACAGCAGAAAACACAGCAGAGGGAGTGAGTAGGTGTGGTGGTGTATGGTAGGCTGGTGAGGGGGTGTGAGAGTACAGCAGGGCGAGGCAAGGAGAGGCCTCTTCCTTCCTCCCACAAACACGTGGAGAAACTACACTGGGACGCAGAAATCGCCCCACAAAACTCACCTCTGGCTTGCTGAAACAGCTGTGCTGAGCTGACAACAACAGCAGTACATACTAGTGAGCTGAACACGTGACTTGGGAAACAGCGTGGGACCAATGTAGCGTGGGGTCACTTGGGTTCTTACAATTCTTCGGAGAAGAATTTCGGCAAATTTCGGCCTGGAGCATGCTTGGTACTGTGTCTGGATGCTAAAACGTGCAGACTCGGACATCAGGATAACTCGTTGAGAGACGGATGTTTGTTGTGTAGGGGTTGAAGTGAACAACTTTCATCCTTCCTTCCTCTATCTGGCAAAACACACTGCTGCGACACCGTGATACCAATGATTTTAAAGGAGTTTGTTTGGTAGGTGCTGCAAGTGGGGTGTGATTTATTAAACGTCTTCGGAGGCCTTCTTAGTTTATTTTATACTGTCCGTGGTGGGTACACAGGCTTTGTGTTGTGCCATGGCCGGGGCAGGGCCATCCCACGAGAGTAGCTAGGAGTAGGCTTGTGTCTTCTGCTAGGCCGCTTGTGCTGTGAGTGCTTGGCAAGGGCAGACAGGATGGCGTTGCTTACGAGAGGCCTGGCTACAGAGGGCAGCATCTGAGTGCGCAATAAATTATGAACCTAGCTGGCTGACAGCATGGGCTGTCTGTGCTGTCGGTACAGGCTGTCTACACACACACATATCCAGACTCACACATACTCTCCCCCCCTACCCACCGACATCTCACACCTTCCCTGATCCCTCCCTTCCCTCTTGCACCATCCCCTCCCACAACCTCTCCCTCCTTCCCCCTCTCCCTTCCTCACCCACTTGTCTTCTCCTCCTTCCACTCCCCATATTCCCCTTAAATCCCCCTCCCCACTCCTCCCCCACATACGCCACAGTCTCCTCTAAACTTCCCCCCCCCCCACACTTGAAATACACACTCTACCTAAAACACAGGATTTACATAGGTTTCCCACTTGTTGGCAATCAGGATTAAAACTGAAAATGGGTTGCCAGAGAACAGGAAGAAAAGCCCAAGGGACAGGAGGAGAACGGAGGAAGCTGCAAAGGGAAGTTTGGGGCAGCTGAGCTCATAAAAGGGCACATGAAAGGGGAAAAGAAAACTAGAAGAACTTAGATGAGAATGGAAAGAGAGGATAGATATGGAAAGCAGGAAGTGGGAGGTGCAGTCAAAGCAGCAGAGGTAGATTACAGAGTTTAGAAGAGGAAAAACTGAAAAATCTGAAAACAGCCTAAAGATAAAGAACATTTTGGGATTGACATCAGAGACTGCTTCTCTGTCACAAAATAAGGGGACTGTAGAGAAAGAGGAGCTAAACTGCATGTAGATAGAGGCTCTATAGGAGGAGACTGTAGTAAATGAAGGGCTAAACTATATCGTGGAGGCTCTAAAGACCACAGCATGAGCCAGGGAAAGCCGAAGAAGGGAAAATGACAGGCCACTGAGCCAAGTAATTTAGCTAGTGAAACTGTAAGAAAGGAAACCTGCAATTGTGGAAATAAATTTGAATGAGGGGATACACAAGGATATGCAGGTGGTGAGAATGGAAAGGGTGAGGTCAGTCTTTGTGTATGGGCTACAGGATGTTGAAGGGGAAGCATATGAAGACAAGGAAAACATGGGGAAAGAAAGAGCAAATTGAAAGCATCATAAAAAAGCATAGGAGAAGAATGGACATGACCAGCTGGAAAATTTTCAGAGAATAGGGGGGTTTGTAAAAAAAGAACCGGCCAGTGAAAGTGACCTTAAGGCAGATCGACTTGGAACAGGATCCTGCAGGAGAAGCACAATTAAGGGAAACCCCCCATGCCGGGAATACAGGAATGAGTATCTCGAGAGACAGCAACAAAAACAAGAAGAAAGGCAGAAACTGAGAGAGATGGTACAAGGCGAAAGGAGGAAGAGAGGGGATGGAGAAGACACACAGGAGATCCCAGACCCCAGGAAGAAGATCAATACAGCCTCCCTCATACTTCCTATAGAAGCCTCCCAACCAGGTCAAACCCCAGTGCAACCAAACACTAATCAAAAACAACCCATGCCTCATTCCAATGCCCCACCACTGCATTACAAATTCCACTCCCACCACAACCACCCATAGTTCCTTTTCTGGTCTCCCAATTCCCAACTCCAATATACCTCCCAGACACAGGTCTTAGAAAAGAAGTTTTGAAGGTTTTGTATACTAATGCAGATGGGAATAACAAATAAGTATGTGGAGTGGCATGAAAGAATCAAGGAGACATCCCCAGACATTATAGCACTCACAGAAACAAAAACTCACCAGATATAGTAACAGATTCAATCTTTTCCATCCGGATGTCAAATCATCAGGAAAGACAGAGGGAGGAGAGGGGGGAGGAGGGGTGCATGCTCATTAATAACCAGTGGGGTTTTGAGAAAATGGAAGGAAATGAGATGGACGGTGCTAAGAGAAATATTAGTAGGAACAATCCAGTTTTGAGGGACATAGGTGAATAACTGCAGTGAGGTACAACCCACCGCAGAACTGCAGGCGACCAAGAGTAGAATACGTGAGGCAACTGAGCAATGGTCGAACACTAGCTGAGGTGGCTGGAAAGCACACATGGGTGCAGCAAAGTTATGGTTATGGGGGATTTTCAATCACCGAGGAGATAGATTGACTGGAAAAACTGTAGCCCCTGGGGGTCCCGACAACATGGAGAGAGCCAAGATAGATGGATTGTGGTACTCGGGGAAAACCTTCTGCATTCACATGTTTAGAGGACACTACCGAGAGAGAGGAGAGGATGAACAGCAAGACTGGGACCTTGTATTCACTTGAGGTAGTTCTGACATCGAGGACATCATATATGAAAGGCCCCAGGGAGCTAGTGATCATGTGGTTTCTGTTGCTTTCGACTACATAGTTGAGCTCAAGTGGAGAGAGTAGCCGGAATAGGTTGGGGAAAATAAAGTACAAAAGGGGGAACTACTCAGGTTGAGGTACTTCCTTCTAGACATTCAGTGGGGAGAGGGAATGAAGAAACCAAGTACAAGAATGATGACTAGGTTGGCAACAAATGCAAGGAGGCAGAGGAGCAGTTTGTTCCTGGGGAAAACAGAAATAATGGGAAAAGAACAGAACGAGTCCTTGGTTCACCGATGGTTGTGGGAGGCTAAAACTAGGTGTACTAGAGAATGGAAAAGGTACCAAGACAGAGAACTCAGGAAAATAAAGAGATTAGCCGAAGAGCAGAAACGAATATGCACAGAAAAAGAAGGGAGGTCTCAGCGACAATATGAAAATGACATAGCATCGAAAGTCAAGACTGACCGAAGCTGGTATATTGGCAACATCAGGAGGGAAAACAGCAGGTCAAGGAACAGGTAATCTGACTGAGGAAGGGTGATGGTGAGTTCACAAAAGAAACGACCGAGAGGTAATGTGAGGAGTGACTGAACACGAGATTTAATGAGTTATTTACAGTGGAAAACCAGTAGGACTCCAAGGAAATCAGAACAGGGGGGTACACAGCAAGTGCTGGATGAGGTACCTATAACAAGGAGGAGGTGAAAGAAGTTGGTTTGTGAACTTGACACCTTCAAAGGCTGTGGGACCAGACAACATCTCTCCTGTGGGTCCTTAAAGAGGAGCAGAATGATACTGTGTGTGCCTGAAACAAAGATTATTTTAACACATCATTAGAAAACTGGGCAACTCCTGAGGTATGGAGGATGGCTAATGTAGTCTCAATTTTTAAATAAGGGAGAAGACATGAGGCCACTAAACTTCATACCTGTATCATTACGTGTTTAGTATGCACGGGTCCTGGAGAAGATCATCGGAAGGAGAGTTGGGTGGAGCACCTGAAAGAAACAAGTGCATAATTGACAACCAGCCGGTTTCAGGGGAGGGAAAATTCCTGTGCGTCACAAAAACTATTAGAGTTGTATGACAAGTTGTACAGAAGTAAGACAAGAGAGAGAGGGGTGGACGACTGCATTTTTTTGGACTGTAAGAAGGCCTTCGACACCAGTCCCACAAGAGGATACTGCAAAAGCTAGAGGTTCAGTACACATAACAGGAATGCACTGCAATGGATCAGAGAATACCGGACTGTGAGGGGCAACAACGGTCAGGGTACGTGGACGAGGGATGTCAGAGTGGGCGGCCTGTGACAAGCGGGGTTTCACAGGGGTCAGTCCCTAGGACCTGTGCTGTTCTTGGTTATAAGTGATCGACATAACAGAAGAGATGCTCAGAAGTGTCTTGTTTGAAGTGATGTGAAGTTAATGAGAAAATCAAATCGGATGAGGTCAGGCAGACTACAAAGAGACCTGGACAGGCTACAAGCTGGTCCAGCAACTGGTCCTTGGTTTAAACCCTGCCAACTGCAAAGTCATGAAGATTGGAAGGGCAAAGAAGACCGCAGGACACAATATAGTTTAGATGGCGAAAGACTGCAAATCTCACTCAAGGAAAAAGATCTGTGGGTAGCTTAACCCAAGCATATATCCTGAGGTGCGCAAATCAATTAGATAAACTGCTGCAGCATTACGGGCGCCTGGATACCTACGGGATAGCGTTCCGATACTCAGTAAGGATTCGTTCAGGACCACTGTATACCCATTTACTTCAATCACTATGTCGAGACACGTCAAAGAAAGTAAGAATGTTCATTGGTTTGCAACAAGACTTGTCCCGAAGCCCGGGGTTTGTCTAATGAAGAAAGGTTGAGGAAGGAAAATCGGCATGACGACATGGAGGGTCAGGAGGGTCAGGGAGACATGTTAACAACATATAAAAATACTGGCGAATAGACAAGGTGGCAAAGGCGGTCGTGTGAAGGCTTTCGCAGCCCTGTAACAACTTCAGACAGTTTTTACCAGGCTGGCTCCTCCTCAGGAAAATAATTGGATAGAAAAAGAATTAATAATTCACAAAGGTAAACACTTTATTATTAATTAATGCAAATATAAATGACAGTGAAACATGAAGGTGTATCCTATTTGAAGAAAAATGAAAAATTGTAATGAAAAAATGACATTGATTCAACGCTAATATATACATGTAATCTGGGGTGGCTGGTTGATGTTGACACCGTCTTGTAGAAGTGTAGCCTATTACGGATGATGTGGGGGGGGGGGGTCACAGGTGTGGTGACAACCCAGCGCTATTCTTCACAGAGAATCTTGTCAGCCCAGATGAAGGAGCGAGCTACGGTTTTCTTGTTACCACTGCAAAGATGAGTGGTTGTGTCCCTGTACAATTAATCAGGTGGTGTTTAGTATTAATGATTGACGTCTTTGGTCTGTTTCAGCCCGTTCCTTCAATACTTCTCGTTGGTTGGAAGGTGACCTAAATGTCCATTTCAAGCTGGAAAGGAGACAGGTTACCCACTGCTTAGAAATCACTCTCCATGATAAGTACAATACCTAAAAAGATGTGGTATTTTTAAAAATTTAATATTCGATCATGCTGAAAGACTAGTTCATTAATTGGTCAAAAGTGAAGCTTTCAACCAATAAGTCCACTAGAATTATGAGCAAGCGTGTATTTACAGTAGTGTTCTGGGAGCTGTGAGTCGAGTGATTACTGTTTGGCCGGAGCCACACGGTCACCTTTCGGGGGGGGGTGGAACGGGCGGGTGCGGGAATTGACTTATTCTACTTAACAAGCAAGACGGTATCAAAACTATCACTTCGAGGTGTGGGAAAAAAAAAGGGGGGGGAATAGCGGGAGCTAGACTTTCCCTACCTTAACATGCAGCTGGCAATCAAATAATTTTACCATATACTCACTCGTACTCTATCTGTTGAAATTTTCCTCACACTCCCCCATAACTAAGAACTTATAGTTAAGGAGTATATGCGAGGAAAGTTTCTAACATGTGGCAGTCGCGGTTATGGCAACAATTCTTTTCGACTGTCACGGACTTAACAGTCAGAGAAATAATTGGATGAACCATTGATATACACATTATGGAATTTAAAAGCTTGGTGAGGCCAAATGTCCACCTCATGAGGGACTTGTTGGTTCCCTTAAAAGTTTTAGGTATATCTATAGGTTATGTTTGTGATCCGTCGCTAAAATGAATTCTTTTTCAGTAAATAAAAATTTAAGCTTGAGATACCCAACACAAGGGCCAAACATTCCTTGTTCTATGTGGAGTATTCTCGTTTCTGCTGGAAGGCGGTTTTCGGCTAGGAAAGATACAGGGATGGGAGTACCTTCATGGTATTGTTGTACACGCACCTATGCAGGTAGGGGAGGCATCAGTTCTTCTTAAAAACAAATGTTTTATTAATATCTGGAATTCTTTTAGTATTGGGTCTTTGAGAAGACTTTGAGTAGATATTTTTATCTCATTAAACTTTTCCCGAGCTACGTCCGGAAAGTTCAAGAGGTTCATTCACGACTTTTTAAGGAAGCGGATTAAGATGCCTGTAGATCAGTTAAGGTTCGGGAATAAACCGTGCATTAAAAATTTACGAACAAGAAAGCTATACGCATGAGCTTCCTTGGTTTTGGGGAATTTTAAATTATCTAATAAAGCTTTGATCGTAATCGGAGAGGCTGCAGAGAGTTATTAAAAAGGGATCATGTTCAAGATATCTAATCTTGTTAGTACCAAGAAAGCATTTCTTCGACTTGGCTGTGAACCATGTGAGCATAACCTACGCAAAACTGAGGTTAATGTAGGATATATTCGCCCCATGTGGATGTATTCATGTTATCGAAATAAACTGAAACATATTGGCTTATTACCCAAGACCTTTCTCATCAGTCTCACGTAGGAGCACAGGCAGTTACCAAACGAAGGCTCATGGTTCTATACTGCATCAGTCCTTGGTGTGTAGGAAAGCGGTGTACTGCTTAGAAGAAGGATCTATCATTACTTGATGATATGCCTGCGCAATTCAATCTCTGAAAAGGGGAAAGAGTCATAAATTTGTGTAGTTCGCTATTTTTAAGGGCATAGGTCAGGCATTCCACCGAGTTATAGCATTAAGGCCTCTGATGTCATGCAAAAGTCTATAGGGAATTTCCTCCTCTTAACCATGACTACTGATGAGCATTATGCAGGATACTGAAGGTTCAATGATCTTTAGTTTTAAGAATTTGTCTACCTCTCGTCAAATGCATCCCTAAGGTGAAACTGGAACTGGGAGTAATTTCCGTTTGTTAGGATTGTCCGGCACTAAGGCATTTTATGGAGACTACCGTGGAGGGTGACACCTGGAATTTCAGTAAAAACGACTGAGAGAGTTACTCCAATTGAAGGAGTTCATGTTTCTTACGGTATTCAAAGACTCATTAATATTTATGTTTGTTGCAACCCCGAATGGTCAAGAGTCACCAAGTCATGTGTTTCTCTGTCATAGTCTATGTTAGTGGTGTCAATTACGCACACCTTACACTCTTCATTTGTCTTATCTAGTTCGTGTGTGGAAAACTAAGTCAAAGTCATTCAAACAGTTAACCGAATTTTCGGTAATATTTTTTATGGATGTTGATATGATAATGCTTAGGTTTTCCCCCTTGACTCTATGAGGTTGTCAAACTTCCCACAAATTTTTAACACATTAGATGCGACCTTTCCTATGCTACTAATAATTTTTTGACTAGTATAGGCAAAGTACCAGGAACTTCAGCCACTACTTTAAAACTTCTCCTCTGACTTTTGGATTCAAAATAGGTTTGTACCGGTCCATTGACAAGTGTTAGTTTTTCGGAATCTATGTCAGAGATTCCTCAGTTTGGATCTAAGGGTCAAGGAGGAAACTGATAAGAGACTGAACACTCACATATACGGTCGGTAATTAGTCCGTAATAAGTCATGAAGGATGGACAAGGACCTTCTGGCCTGTTCTACGACCAGAGAAGCTCAAAAAGGTGAAAAACCCCACAGAGTCACTGGAAATTCCCTCATGGCAAACAAAGCACACACGGTAGGTAACGATGTCACTTTTTAGGTTCAATGGAGCAAAGTTCTTAAAATGGACTGAGAATCGAATGCTGGCCTTATTCCTCCCATTACAGCTGGATGATAGGGTGTGGTGAAGAGAGGCTTCACTTCCCAGTAAGTTGGTTAGAGATGTTGCATTAAGTCAGATGTGATTGTGTCCCACGGTCAGACAAAATTTCTCTAGGAATGCCAACTCTGGAGAAGATGGACAAAAGGTCTTCAGCCACCTCTGTAGTAGTTATGGTCTTTAAGGGTTACTGCTTCAGGGAAACTCGAAGCATAATCAACTAATGTTAATATATTTCTATGTCCCCCAGATTGTCATTTTGACCATAGGTACTCGCCTGGTACCTCGGGAGGATGACAGTTGGCAAACTTTACACGATCTACAATAGTAGTGACATCTGAGGACATTTTGGGCCAAATACAGGTTCCCTAATTTTATTTAAGGTTTACGATTGCGAGAAATGTTCCGGCCGCAGGCAGGTCATTGGCCATTTTATGTCACAGTCTCTCTGCATTGACTTTGGTACAACTAGATGGATAAGTCTAGCTCTATCTGAATTTAATTTGAATACTGACTGACAAGATACTTTTATATATTCAAATTATATGAAAAGTTTTTCCTTTGGATATACTTGAAAATTTATTTTTTTTTTTTTTTTTTGTTTTTTTTTTGTTTTGCGGCATTATCGGCAATTCTGTAGAGAAGGGCAATTACTTGTGTAAATTGACAAAGGAGTCTTGATTTATCTAAAGGCTTAAATCAGGGAATATCAAAGGATGGACAGTAGGGAAGAGGCCTGGGGCTTGGGTTCTGAGCCTTGTCCAAGGGGAATTTTTAGTATCGGAGGTGATATCCTCCTTTCATCTAAACCAGTGAACCGGGTGATCCTACTACATCGCTTTCGAGGAGTAGCTTCACTGGTTTTTAATCGCACATGAATCTGACGAGACATTGTCTCATTCTGAACTTTCGAGGGGCTTCTCTGACTTACAGGAAGAGAATCAGAAAACACTTATATTTACATCTTTGGTGATGATAAGGTCAACTCAGAAGAAGTAATGGCTCCTTTACATTACCTTATTAGTACGGAGCAAGAAGGGATGGGAGCAGCTAGCTATAGCTTCAGACCAACCTGTGAACCAGTTAGACCTAATGTAATACAACGGACGGTAGGAAAAGTGTCCGTACGCCCAAGCTATCTGAAAGTATAGCAGAGGATTGAGTTTCTTTTATGGTTAGGGCCCAGCTTATCAGAAAATGACTATACATGTGGCTTCCAGTGTTCTCGTAAAATGGTCGATACATTAAGTCCATTAACTGTTCCCATGAACAGAAGGGAGCTTGGTCATTACAGTCTTTAAATCATCTTCCAACTTTTTGGACCTTCTTAGGACATCGGGGACGTTTATTGTCCCTTAAATAATATAAATGACTACACAGGATAAAAAGAAGTCAGTTTACTTTCCACTGTAGGCTTTGATTTCTTAAGGATCTGTTGAACCCTTGACCTTAGGGTTTGATCCACTTTAGGTCTTTATAGGAATTGTGAGGCCTCAGCATACAAGTCAGCGGCCTCAGCACTTATGGCCCATCAGCTTTATCAGGTTAAAAATACGTTCTCTATTAAATGTTGTATCTGGTGAGGAAGACTGTCAGGAATGGTCAGCAACCATGAAGTCTCTAAGAGATTCATAACTGTGATTCAATTCCTGAACTCTCTATTCAAAAGCTCGAACAAACGAAAGAGTGTTTACCTGTAACTGCTGAAAGTTCTGGCCTTTGCTGTAGGGGGGGCGGGGCTGGCATACCTGAAATTTTCTATAAGGATGAATTAGTGCGTTTTTTGATATGCTTTAAGGATTGCCTTCTTCAGTAGGTTATAATTACTATCATATCCTGCGACAAAGTTGCATGATATCAATGCTGTACCTGAAAATAAACATTCCTAACCTGGTAGCCCAGGTGTCAGAGGCCATTCCAGAGGCAGCGGTATTTTCAAACCAGTAATGTAATGAAGTTATGTCGTCCATTTTGTGAAGGGAGGTATATTAGGTGTTGGGAAGATGTGCTCTAGCTGCTCGTTGAACTATTGCTCCTTCCTCTAATTGCTGTTGTGAGAAAGTTAAATTTGTTTTCTCTAATTCAAGGCGGAGCTTTTTTCGAGCTCGCGATCCTTTTCTCTCTCTCTTACTCATGTTCTCTAGGTTATTTCTCACGTTCTCTATCCTTTGCTCTTTCCTCAAGTTCTCTTTATTTAACTTTGTTCCTCACATACTTTAGCTTCTCTCTCACGATCAAGTCTATCATGCATCCTTTTTTGTTTCTCTCTCTCTTTCTGTTCTTTCTTGGCTTTTCTCTTCTATTCTTTCTCTATCCTTTTTTTCTCTTCCTGGACTCTTAGCACTAATGAAAGCTTCTTAATTTTTCCCTGTTATTCCTAAACTTACTTCCAGCATTCCATCCAACTGGTATTCCTCCATACTTGCAAGAATAACTTAAGTACCAGGGGAAAATGAAACGGGTATCAAAAGAAAACGGGATGGTTCAATTCCTTCTCCGCTCAATCTGTAAATAAACAGAGGGCTCGATCCCTGCTTCGATTAAACAATATGTATTAATGAAAACGAACCCCTTAGGGTTCTATGCCGGCTAAGAGGCAAACAGTAAGTAGAATGGGGTCCTGGACCATCCAATCTTCTCAATAATAAATCAAGAGTGTCCTACGACAGTTCCCTTGATTAATAAGAGCTAAGTGAAACAAATTGGACATCTTGTAAATTGCGGTCCTAGAAGTCTATCCTAAATTTGTTTCAGCTCACACTTTATATAGGTGGCAGAAATTAACTAGTATATCCTGCCTGATTGACTTAGAATACAATTGAGACTATAACAATCACAATCTTTTTTAAATACCTGTACTGTAATCCTCCCCCATACCGTAAGAGCATGATTACTCAGGGCTGGTGGTACCATCTGTGTTATGCGGCTTTGAAGTTTCAATGGTAGATTCGAGATGGAGTTGAATCTTGATTCAGTAGAGCGTATCTGGCAAGGTCGCCACTTGTGAAGGCTTACTCAGCCTGTAACAACTTCAGTCAGTATTACCAAGATGGCTCCTCTCAGGAAAAATTAATGAATAGAAAAAAGAAAATAATAAGTCACAAATGTTAAAACACTTTATTATTATGTTAATGCAAATTAAAACAGTGAAAATGAAGGGGTTTTCGATTTGAAGAAAAAATGAAAAATGAAAGGAAAAAATGACATTAGAATTCAACGCTAATATATACAAGTAAAATGGGGTGTGTAGGTTGATGTTGACACGTCATGTAAGAAAGTGTAGCCGTTACTGATGATGTGGGGGTGGGTCACAGGAGTTGGTGAAAACACAATGCTAGTTCTTCACGGAGTCTATAGCTTATAGGTCAGTCCTGATGACAGGAGAAAGCAGGTTCTTTAAACACTGCAATCAGGTCGGTAGATAATGATGGACGTCTCTTGGTTCTGTTTAAGCCCGTATCCTTCAATACTTCTCGATGGTTGGGAAGGTGGACCCCAATCTGTCATTCCAAGCTGGAAAGAGAGACAGATTACCCACTGCTTAAGGAAATAACTCTCTATGATAAGTACAATACTAAAAGATGTGGGTGATCATTAAAACATGTAACATGATCAAGGGCTTTGTAGAGAACTAAGTTTCATTAATTGGTTCAAAAGTGAAGCTTTCAACCAATAAGTCCACTAGAATATGAGCAGGCGTGTATTTACAGTAGTGCTGGGAGCTATGAGTCGAGTTGATTTCTGTTTGACGGAGCCCCACACGTCACCTTGGGGGGGGGGGGGATAGCGGACGCTAGACTGACCCTACCTTAACAAACAGCCGGCAATCAAACTATCACTTTCGGGGTGGGGGAAAAAGGGGGGGAGATAGCGGGAGCTAGACTTACCCTACCTTAACAAGTAGCCGGCAATCAAACTATTGTTACCATATACTCACTCGCTACTCCTATCTGTCGAACTTTTCCCACACAGACGGGATGTTCCAGAGAAGGGACACAAGACACAAGAGGTCACAATTGGAAGCTGAAGACTCAGATGAATCAAAGGGATTTTAGGAAGTATTTTTCAGTCATAGAGTAGTCAGGCAGTAGAATAGCCTAGAAAGTGACGTAGTGGAGGCGGGAACCATACATAGTTTTAAAGCGAGGTATGATAAAGCTCATGGGGCAGGGAGAGAGAGGACCTAGTAACAATCAGCGAGGAGGCGGGGCCAGAACACACACACACACACACATACACACACACACACACACACACACACACAGGAGCTAGGACTCGACCCCTGCAACCACAAATAGGTGAGTACACACACACACACACACACACACACACACGCACGCACACACACACACATACACAGGAGAATAAGGAACAAAGTAGAACCAGAAGTTAATATGCTCAGGTAAGAAAGGAGGCCCAACGAAAATACGAAAATGACACAGCAGAGGAAACTAAAGCTGACTCAAAGCTGTTGTACAGCCACATCAAGAGGAAAACGACAGTCAAGGACCAGGTAATCAGGCGGAAGGAGGAAGAAGGGGAGATCACACGAAACGACCGTGAAGTATGTGAGGAGGTCAACATGAGATACAAAGAAGTGATCACAGCGGAGACAATAGGGACTCTAGAAAGATGGAGAGGTGGAGTACACCATCAAGTGTTGGACACAATGTATACAACCAAGGAAGAAATAAAGAGGCTGCTAAGCGAGCTAGATACCTCAAAGGCGATGGGGCTGGATAACATCTCTCCATGGGTCCAGAGAGAGGGAGCAGAGGCGCTATGTGTACAACTAAGAACAATCTTCAACACATCTATAGAAACTGGGCGACTACTTGAGGTATGGAAGACAAAAAATGAAGTCCCAATTTTTAGACAAGGAGACAGACACGAGGCATAAGCTACAGACCATGCACGACATGTTAAAATAGAAGGCATGGAGAAAAACATTGGGAAGTTTGATGGAGCACCTACAAAGGGTTTACAACAACACCAGCAGGGTTTCAGGGGGGGATTCCTGTCACAAGCTACTGGGGTTTTATGACGGGAGACGCAGAAAAGAAGGGGGGAGAGAGAGAGAGAGGGGGGGTTGGGTGATTCTTTTGGGGGCTTAATTGGGCTTTTGATACAGTTCCCCAAGGACTAGTGCAAAGGCTGGGGGGCCAGGCAGAAAAAAGGGGGAAGGGTATGAAAGGGATCGGGGAATAACGTCAGAAAGATACGCGAGTAAAGGGTACGGGCGAAGCGCCAAGTGGGCGACTGTGACCAGGGGAAGTTCCCAGGGGTTAGCCCTAGGACCTGCTGTTTGGGGTATTTTTAAAACGACATTATTTATTTATTATTTATTTATTAAAAATTTGTGCCCAACAGAGGTACAAAAATACGTAAGAGCATATCCCAAACCACTTATACTATGCTAGCTTAGGGGCGGGTTTAAAAATTAATTAAGATTAACTAAGCAATGATGAAGTCATGAAAAACATTAATGTAAACAGTTACTTTTAAACCCAAAAAGTGAGTTTTCAAAACAGGTCATTGAAGGATTCTGTTAGGTAGGTTTTTAAAAAAATAATAAAGTTAGATTGGGTTTTGGTTTAAAAATTTTGTGATAAATTGTGAGAAACTTTTAAGATATAAAATTTTATAAGGTTCAGTTATTCAGATTTATTTGGTTTTGGGTGATAAGTGATCTTTGAGTAGAGATTGAATTTTAAAAAATAGTGTTTTCTTTTATATTTACAGGTAATAAATTCCCCTTTTTGGGGGCCTTTTATGTGCTTTAGTTTTTGCATAGTTGAGTAACCGAGGAACATAAAAGAGTGTCTGGCTTGTGTTATGGTCATTTTGTTCTGTTGGGGGTTGGGAAAAGGAGGTTTGAGGGGAGGGTTAATATCAATTTAAAGTGTTCTATGTATGAAAAAGGGCAGAAAAAGTAGGGATTTTTGTATGGTGGTAGGTTTTGTATTGAAATTGGGGAGGGGGGTGGCTGTTAGAATTTTTTATCTTCTAACGCACCCTTTTGTTGGGAAATTAGGGGTCTGAGAGGGTTAAAACTTTTGTTGACCCATGCACAAATTCCATAGGTGAGATAGGGGTAAAAAGAGATGATAGGGCCATGGCTGACTGGGGAACATGTACCGTATTTCGATATATGCCTAAGTCTTGGAAATTTTTTAAAATTTGTTGTTTGTGTATAAAATTTGAGTTATTTAAGGTGGTTTCCTAAATTTTCCCTTTTAGCTTTGTAAGGTGACCCGTTTATCTTATGTTAAGAGGGAATCGTAGCTCTGTTCCCAAAACTGAATGAAGTGGTTTTGTCAATTTTTTAGTGAAATTTGTTGCCCTCACCCCAGTAGATATTTTCTGTAATTCGTTTTTACAGATTGGCTAGTGTGACTGGGCTCGGTGAGAGAAGAGTATGTATGTCACTCAAATAGTGTGGGTTTGAGTAATTGCGAAGCTTGGAAGGTCTTTATGTTGGGAGAAAGAAAAGAGGGGCCCAAGGACACTTCCCTGTGGGACACCAACTGTAATTGGGTTTGCGCAGAAGGTTTCCCCCATTTGGTACACTATTGGTTTCTGTTGTGGGTATAAACTTGAGGTAATTGGGGGGGAGTGCCCTCTTATACCATAGTGTGACAATTTTACGGGGCGTCAGGGCAATTTTCAAAAGCTTACGTAATCAATGAAGATCCCGTGGGACTCTTTTTTTTCTATTGCAGTGTATATATTTTTTTACATTGTTTAATAGCATCTTTTAATTTTTATTAGGCCTGAACCCAAAATTTGGCAGGGGTTGAGTAGTTTTGGGAGAAAAGGGTAAGTGATTCGTTTGTGAATTAGTTTTTAAAAGTTTTTTGAGGGGGGGTGAAAGTTGGATTTTGGGCCCTATATTTTAACTCTTTTTGGCTCCCCTTTTTGGGGATGGGGTGACCCTTGCATTTTGAGTACTGAGGAAGGTGGAGGATTTCAAGGGATTTGTTAAAGAGGTTGAAAATGATTGGAGATCATTGTGACACTTTTTTTATATAAAGGGGGTAAGGTACAAATCTCCTGCTTTTTTTTTTAAATTGAAAAAAGGGGGGTTTCGGGGTTAGTGGGACTGGAAACGTGTTTCGGGTAGTTCCCGGTGAGGAGTTATTTGGTGGGGTATTGAGTTTGGGATTTTATGGGAAAGGTTTTGTCCTAAGGGGAAGAAATCATTGAGTCGTTTGCTGTTTTTTCTTTGGGGGAGTTGGGGGGTTCATCTGATTTGCTAATTTTATTTCGCTATTTCGTGATATTTTTTTTTTCCCCAAAATTTTAGATAGTGTTTTCCAGGTCTTTTTTATATCCCCCTCGTAAGGGGGTAATTGTTCTCATAAAAACAATTTTTTTTGCCCTTCTTACAGGTGGTTTGGATGACGGAAAACGTTTTTTTGGTCTCGGGGTTATGTGCCCTTCTGTACGTTTTTCATATTGGTGTTTTGTTTTTGGATTTGAAAAGCTGGGTGTTAGCCAGGGGACTGTTCATCTCTTTGCTGTCACTGTTTATTTTTTTTAGGGCAGGCTTGTTATAGGGGTTTGGGTTTTTTTTGAAAATTATTAATACATTCGTAAATATCTGTATGATTTCTAGTCATGTCCCAAATCAATGTTTGCTAATGCTGTTGCAAATTTATTAATGGCTGCCTCATTGTAATTGAAGGGACTTTGATGTCGGGGGGTAGTTTCCCAAGAGTTTTTATGGGGAAAGTGGGTAGTGGTTGGGTATTATCTGTAATTATCCCGTTTTTAAAAGGGAATATGGTTTTGGGTCCAATGGGGTCAAGTGGGGAAAAACCTTTCTCGAAACTCTTGTAGGTTTTGTTACTGTTGGTAGTAAAAACAGTTACTCATTGTGTTTTGAATTCAAACGGTGGGTCCGGGTCTTGGGGGAAGATTTTAAATTTAAGTCACCTGAATATAATGTCTTTTTTTCATGCGTGAAACAGTTTCAACTTCCCAGATTTTGATAAAATTTGGGTAATTTTGATGTGGAATCTGTAGTGTTTTTTCAAGTGAGAGGTTTTTTTAGGGATTTGGATTTGAATTTACTATTTATATTCCCCATGTTCATCCCCTTTGCAAGTATTAGTGATAATTTAGTTTGGGCCGAGTAGTATATGGCTGTGCCCCCCCCCTTGGGCTGGGCCCACAGTTGTGATGGGTGTGTAACCAGGAATGGGATAGACATCTGTATATCAGGCTTTACCAGGGTTTTTGTTATTTTAAAGATGGACTATTGGCATGTAAAAATTAGTAAGCTATGAGGTCATGTAATGCTTGCTTAAAGATCTGATATTTATTAAAAAATATTATGTTGTTGTTGGGACGAGAAGTGCCTTGATTTTCTGCAGTTTAGTAAATTTCAGTAATGTTTGATTTTATTTTTAAATCATTAAATAAGAGGTTGGGATCAGGGGCAATGCTTTTAATCAAAGATTTGTAGTGAATCTATAGTTTGAATTAAGTATAAAACAAAGTAAATACTTAAGCTAAAAAATACACCGAATTATTTAACAAAAGTAAAATAAAGAGTAAGGGGGTAAAACAAAAATGATGATCATTAAGATTGGAATATGTAGTAGGGAGTACTATAAAGGGAATTTTTAAAGTTATAATTTTAAATTTAAAATTATAAAAAAAGGGGCAAAAAGGTTTGAAAAATGACTTTTGGGAATAAAATGGGAAGATTGGAGGGTTTTTTACTTTAGCACTGGAATAGCACCTTGATTATTTTTAAAAGTTTGGGGTATAAAAAAGGATAGTTAAAAAAAAGCTAAAATAAAGGAGAAAATATAAAAAGGACTAAAATTAAGTAAAAGGTAAGCAAAATTTAAAAGGACAGATGGAGGGGAAATTTTAAATAAAATTATAAAATAAAAAATCAATTTTAAAAGGGACGCAATTGCACTAAGTCTGGTATAGGTTGTTGACAAGATCAAGATTAAACTATAGATTTAAATTTTACAAATAAAATTCACAAATTAAAGTACCAAAAAATAATAGTAAAAAATCACAATGGTAAGTCTTGGTTTTAATATGATAGTAAGATGTAAAAAGGGACCATACACGGTCAAAGGATAATACAATTGGGGGTTTAATAAAAAACTTGAAAATTTGGCAACAAAATTTTGGGGAATATAAAAAAATGTTTAATGTACAAAAAGTAAAATTGATGGTAGTAAAAAGGTTTTAAAAAAAATTTTAGAGTAATAATGATTAAAAAAAGTGAAATAGTAATTTTATTTCTTTAAAATTGCACTGGGTATTTTAAATTAGGTTATAGGCAGTACAAAGGAAATTTAAGATAACTAGGTTAAATGTGTTTTTAAAACAGGTAAAGGTAATTAGACATAATGGTTTTTAAAGTCAAAAAAGTTAAGATAAATTAAAATTTTTTAAAAAGAATTTATTAATTTTAGTAAAATAATATCAATTGATATATTTAAAAAAAAATTTTTATAAAATGGACAGAGAAAGTTCAAATTTAGTAATGTTCAAGCGAACAAAAGTAAATAAGAAAACACATAAGTGATTTTTGTTATAGTAAATCCAAAATGAGGTAGTTATTATTTAAATACTAAAATTGTCAATTAATTTAACAATAATGGAGCAAAACAACCTAACTACGTAGACTTTTAATTGGCATTGTTTAGTTATTTTCTGTAAAGATTTTTTCCCTAGAAACGGTAGATCATTCTCGTTCGTATTGGGGTACAGTTTACCTAATTTTTTTTCCTAACTAGAATTTTCCCTCCCCTTTTGAACTTGTGTATTGTGTCATTATTCCCCGTTTAAGTTTTCTGACTCTATACGGAGGGTTTGACGTTTTTTTGGGAAACACCTTTATGTTACCTCTTTTTTACTTTAATAGATCAATATTAAGTCTTTTTTCCTATCATGTGAGTTGAATCTAAGCATAAAAACCTTTTTCTACCTGGGTTTCCCAAATCTGGCTTCTTTTATTTCAGGCTCTGGTACATAACACTTTTTTGGTCCCTTTTTGATCTGCGAGTAATTTCTTTAGTTTTTTTTTGGTTCAACCTGGGAAAAGTGGCTGTTTCTTTACTGCGTCCGATATTTTTTTTTGCTCAGTTTTTTCTTCTTGGAGAGCAAAGTAGCACTGAAAAATGGGTTTTTAAGTTGTTCTTTCCCTTGTTTTACTGCTTCTTAACCCTTTTTATTAAGAGAAATTTTTTGTTGGGGTTGGGTATCTATGTGTTTTTGGGTGGTTTGTACGTTAGTCATTCCAGTGTGTAACTTTTGTTCAAGACGAGGATTTTTTTTCTCGAGTTGTGTCTCCTGGTTGCTTTTTTTGTTAGCGTCTCCGAAGATTTTTATTTTTTAATAACTAGTTTGGGGTGCATGACTTTTGGGTTCTGGGGTCTTGGCATACCTGGGACTACTAGGTAGGTTGAAAACCGGGGAAAGAGGGGGGTGGGTGGTGGGAGCCATTTTGTTGTTTTTGTTTTGGGTCGCCTTGAGTGGTGGTGGTGGGTGGGTTGCTGGGCCCGGGGTCCTCCTGGCTACACTTGTTTTTAAAATATTTTTGGGGTTTTCTTGCTGGCCCTTTGGTGTTGTTTCCTCTTAGATTGGCCTCAAAATACTACGGTTGTTTTTGTTAAGAAAAAGGTAGTATCAAAACTTAGGGGGTTTCTTTTTTTTTGGCTGGGAGCGGGTGTTGCTTTCGGTTTTTGTCAGCTTCCTTTGATCTTCTTTTTTTTGATTTTTTTTGGTTTCATTTGGTAAATTTTTTTCATTCGGGTGCTCCCTTGGGTGTGCAGTTTTTTCTTGTAACTAGGGCCATAGGGGCATTTGTAGCTCTGGGTTGGAGAAAAATACGGATTGGAAGCGCTGCTCCCGGCCCCCCCCTCCGCACATGAGGGGGGGAATGACCCGAATGTCCCTGTTTGAGATGATGTAAAAAGATGAGAATAATTCATCGGGGGAACCAGGAGACCATAAAATGATGTGGACATCTACGGTTGGTCCCCACTGGGTTGGGAAAACAAACCCGAGACCAAAAATCACCAAAAAAAAATCTCCTAGTGCACGTCAACCGAAAACTGCTACGTATACGGGCACCCATCAAACCAAGAAAAACATTTAGGATCTTAATTTGGAATCTTCGGACCCCGACACTGTGACGTTTGGCCCAATTGAATTACAGCACCACCTATTGCTAAGGTTTTTCAAATAGACTGGTCCCGTAGCTAAAGGGGATGTCCCAAAGAGGAGAGGTTAACTGAAACGACTTGGCGAAAATGGAGGCGGAGAGATAAGGGGATTTGATAACGCATAAAATAGGGGAAGAA